>WNYA01002652.1:0-36778 GCA_019512145.1 Engystomops pustulosus | reverse complement strand
GATGTCTGTGTGTATATGCTGGTATGTGTGGGATGATGGTGTATATATGTATGTTATGTGTATTGCTGTATGTGTGTGTAATGGGTGTTTATACTGTATGTATGTGTTGTATATGCTGTATGGTGTGTATGATGTAATGTGTGTGTATATACTTATGTAGTGTGTGTATATGCTGTATGTATGTGTATGTGTATATACTGTATGTATGTGTGTATATGCTGTATGTGTGTGTATGGTGTGTATATACTGTATGTATGTGTGTATATGCTGTATGTGTGTGTATGGTGTGTATATACTGTATGTATGTGTGTATATGCTGTAGTGTGTGTGTATGTATGTATGGTGTGTATATACTATATGTATGTGTGTATATGCTGTATGTATGTGTATGGTGTGTATATACTGTATGTATGTGTGTATATGCTGTATGTGTGTGTATGTATGGTGTGTATATACTGTATGTATGTGTGTATGTGCAGTTTGTGATGTGTATATTGTGTGTATACACTATAGTATGAGTGTGATATATTCTGTATATTCTGCATAAGGTACTTATGTACCTGTATGTGATGTGTATATGCTGTATGTGTGTATGTATTGTGTGTATATACCGTATATATGCGTTTCTATGCTGTATACACTCACCGGCCACTTTATTAGGTACACCATGCTAGTAACGGGTTGGACCCCCTTTTGCCTTCAGAACTGCCTCATGACATGGCGCATTATCCTGCTGAAAGTAGCCATCAGATGTTACAGGGTACATTGTGCTCATAAAGGGATGGACATGGTCAGAAACAATACTCAGTAGGCTTGTGTGGCGTTGTACCAAGGGGCCACAGAGTGCCAAGAAAATATTCCCCACACCATGACTCCACCACCACCAGCCTGAACCGTTGATTACAAGAAGGATGGATGACATGCTTTCATGTTGTTTGACACCAAATTCTGACCCTACCATCCGAAGTCGCAGCAGAAATCGAGACTCATCAGACCAGGCAACGATTTTTCCAATCTTCTACTGTCCAATTTCGATGAGCTTGTGCAAATTGTTAGCCTCAGTTTCCTGTTCTTAGCTGACAGGAGTGGCACCCAGGTGTGGTCTTCTGCTGCGTGTGCCATCTGCCTCAAAGTTCGATTTGTACTCTGTAGCGTTCAGAGAGTTCTTCGCCTACCTTTTTGTGTAACGGGTGGCGATTTGAGTCACTGTTGCCTTTCTAATCAGCTCGAACCAGTCTGCCCATTCGCCTCTGACCTCTGGCATCAACACGGCATTTCCCGCCACAGAACTGCGCTCACTGGATGTTTTTTCTTTTTTCGGACCAGTCTCTGTAAACCCTAGAGATGGTTGTGTGTGAAAATCCCAGTAGATCATCAGTTTCTGAAATACTTCAGACCAGCCCTTCTGGCACCAAAACCATGCCACGTTCAAAGGCCTCAAATCACCTTTCTTCCCCAAATGATGCTCGGTTTGGAACGCAGGAAGAGTCTTGACCACGTCTACATGCCTAAATGCATGAGTTGCCGCCATGTGATTGGCTGATTAGAAATTAAGTGTTAACGAGGCAGTTGGACAGATTGACCTAATAAAGTGGCCGGTGAGTGGTATGTATATATAGGGGCTAATTACTAAAGGTTGTGGATCGCGTTTCGTTGGACTTTGCACTTTTTCGGGGATGCGAGCTTGGACAGGTTTTTTACAGGTGTCTGGGATTGTGTCGCACCGCGGTCGGATTTTGGTGCAAGCGTGCGTGGTTTCATGTGACAGAAATCAGGAGGCGGGCTGTCAGACATTGAACTGATCGGATCTGAGCCGGGGTTTAACTTTCAATATGGTGTGTCGTCAAGACCAAGCACTTAACATGCACCAGGAAGAGAAGAAAGGTGAACTCCGGGGACCTGAGCGTGGGAGCGGGCAAGCAGGGATATCGGGGCGCACGATCTTCGTGAATCGCGGCAACAGGGCATATACACGGACAATGTATTCTGTGAAACGCCTCTGATGGGGTAAGTAAATGTTTTCCAGGTGTAATACTTTTTAATATGTTTATATGGTGTGTATATATGGTCTGTGTAATAATATGTGATATATACTATATTTCTGTGGATTTGATGGGCATGTATACTGTATGTATAATGTATATATTGTGCATAAATTTTAAGAGTAGAAGAATGTGAAGTGATGGTACAATTTGTGCCGAGGGGATTTTTTAAGGGGAAGGGGGCCCTCATTGGCAAACTTGCATGGGGCCCAGTCTTCCTAGTTATGCCCCTGATATCTGGGCATCACAGGGTATGTACTGGTTGTGGTTTTAACTTCCTGTATTGAAACTTTCGAAACCACAAGAAATATTACAGATCTGATAAGACATTCTGGTCTTTGATCTCACAAAACTGTCCTTGATCCAATAAGACCAACTTCCAAGATGGGCAATGTCCTGGACATAGTCTAAAATATAAGCCTCATTCCATTGATGGGGGATCAGATATCTCATTTTACCATTTATTTGGATATAATATGCTGGGGCGTTGAACTCGCCCTGTATAATTCTAGATAACTCACCGGCCACTTATTAGTAACCGTGTCCTAACTGCTAAGTTTAACACTTATTTCTAATCAGCCAATCAAATGGCGGCAAACTCAGTGCATTTAGGCGTAGACATGGTCAAGACAATCTCCTGCAGTTCAAACGAGCAATCAGTATGGGGAGAAAGGAAGGTGATTAGCCTTGACGTTGGATGTCTCTTTTAAAGGTGACCAGAAGCTTTTCCCATGATAGAGGCTAGAGACACAACCAAGAAGCTGGTGAGTGAGATTTTCGGCCACTTTGGACTCCCAGAAACCAGTCCAATCGTGGAACCCACTTCACTGTCCCTCCTGGGCATCGAAGAAGCCTTTCACACCCCTTACCATCCTCAAGATAGTGGTAGAGATGAGAAAATAAATGGCACTCTCAAGTTAAAGATTTAGAAGGCCATGGAGGAAACAGGGAAACCCTAGCCTGCGTGCCAATACACTGCCCTTTTATCAGCTGGGAACACCCCCAACAGAAAAACGGGACTGTCCCCTTTTGAAGTACTGCTTGGTTGTGCACCAAAAATAGGTGTGTACTTCCCACAGACCTTATAGCTGATGTCAGGAAACCAAGTGGACTATGCTATCCAGCTGATTCAGGCCCAAGAAAAGGTCCACAAAAGTGTTTTTCTCTTCCAGATCCAGGTTGTGACTTCACTACGCACATGCTAAAGCCTGGAGACCACAGGTGCGTGAAAAGATACATCAAAAAGAGTTATGAAAATAGAAAAATCCTCCAGCACTGCACTTCTCGGTAAAATAAATGTTTAAAATTAATCATATATAACAATATACACTCACCGGCCACTTTATTAGGTTCACCATGCTAGTAACGGGTTGGACCCCCTTTTGCCTTCAGAACTGCCTCAATTCTTTGTGGCATAGATTCAACAAGGTGCTGGAAGAAGATTTTGGTCCATAGTGACATGATGGCATCACACAGTTGCCGCAGATTTGTCGGCTGCACATGATAAGATGCAGAACTGCTCATAGTAGTGGCACCCCATACAGGACCTTATCTGTGTGACTAATGTCACTTTATGTCTGATGTTGGCTCCGCTGACCTGACCCAGTCTATACGGTAAAGCTAAAAAGTTAAAAATTGAGAAAACAAGAGATAACATTCTATTGTGTGCCAAAAAAACCCTAAAAAACTAAAACAAACAAAAAAACATCATATGACACCTGTATAGTATAGGGAATGTCGGAGTATTTCCCAATTTGCGAGTCTGGAGGGTGAGTACATACACAACCCAATAGGGGCCCCTGTGTCCCTTCATTTTCTTTGCTCCGAAAAATCCCTTTGATCTCATCGCTGGATGTTGGGTACCAATACTGGTAATGAATTCTCTCACCAGGAGAAAATGAAGATTTTTATCAGGGTTTATGATGATCAGGGGCAGAATAAGACCTCCATGGGTCCTGCGCTGTATGAATATTATAGCCCCTACAAGTCTGGAATCACTTCCTACATCTGGTACTAGAATCAGCTTCTGGGGAATGGAGGATGCGTCCCTTCGGTTTGCTTTCAATCTATGTTTTCAGGACCTTTGGAGGACCTTCAAAGGTCCTGAAATGGCTGTTGTGTTTATGTGTATTGAGCTCAGGAACAGATATACAAGGATTTCATGTGTGATGGTCCTTATCAGTATAATATTTGGTGGGTGGTCTGGGTGGCCACGGGCCCCCTAGAAGATTTGGGCCCTGGGCCACCGCCCAAATCGCCTACATTATAAACCACTACCGATGTGGATGATGAGGGGTTTGTTGGAAAAGAAGTAGTAGCTGTTTTCTATACATCCTATTATTTTATGATGCAAACCTGATTTCAGCTTCAAAACCTCAACAAAGTCAGTGGCTCTACCTACATGTGGGATTCCAAGCAGTTGACCAAGATAGTCGGCAATCATATATAATATACATATATGTAGTACGCATGAACAAATCTTCCAAGATTCAATTTTTTAGAATCTTCGCCAAATTGTTCAAAAATTTCCTTCCAGATCCAAATGTATTTGGCAATTGCAAAAGCACAATTACCTTACTGCCTAAATAAGGTACCAGAACCAAGCTGGGAAAGGAGTTGGGAGTATACGGGGGTCTACAGTTTGAAGACCTCTGGAGCTTCAAAAGTCCTTCATGGCCTCTTCAATTCATGTGCGTCAAGAGCTGGAAACACATAAACGTGGATTTCATGGCTGGAGGTCCCTTTCTTAATTACGTGAGAAGAATCAAACTTGAAGTGTGGTTTTTGGTGGTCATGGTCCTCTTTTTCCCAAATTTCCCATATTATTGTCCACTGACTATGGGATTGACAGCTTTGATATCAGAGGTCCTATATAAAAACTGTCCATCCCATGTTGCCTTGCGCTTTTTTTCTTTGGAGCAGGTTATCTTCCGGTCATGGTCGTGTTTTATCCTTCCCCAAACTACTCCACTTTGTACAGTGGTGGTCCTTGGTACTGCAACTTAATTTTTAAGAAAACTTCAACATCTTACAATACCGTGAATGTCAAACTTTGTATCCAACCCAATTCCATTCATGCCCGGAGCCCCATTATTGGTGTCCATTACCCAAGATGTTAAGTCTACAATCTGATGGCCATCCAGAAGGTTCTTTGTCCCATTCCCTTTGGTAAATTTACTGTAAAACAAGTAGAACCAGTGCAGGGAATTTATACCACATCTGTTGGGTTTGTCCATGTCTGTAAATACGGTTAAAGAGTTTCACCAAACCGAACCCCTGTGTCATGGAAATCAGCGGCGCCCTCCCATGCAGCAGATGTGGACAGTCCAATAAATGTTCAGCGGAGAAATCCTTTGTGAGCCGCTCGTGTGTCTTCTTGTAGAGGAACAGAAGTAAGCTCATTAATCCCATTAACAAGAAGAGGCGCCGTTAACCTGTTCCTCCCCAGAATAATGTCATGTAGTTGGACTCCTGTACGGAGCAGAGTTGTGTGGATGGAGCCGGTGAAGCAGAGGCTTGGCTTGTCTTGTGCTCCAAAATTTTGGCAAAATTTGCTTTGTAGTTTCCACATAAAATTGCCCAACTCATAGTTGGGGTGGACAATTAGACCCAAAGTGAATGTGCTGGATTTATAGAGAACTGTTTGATCTATGGGAGGTCTGACTGCTGGGACCCTCATCGGTCATAATATTGGGGTCAAATATCTCCAGTAGAAATGGAGGAGAGGGTCACTACCAAAAGAGATCAGCTGTAGCATAAATGGAGTGGAGATTGGACTTCATGGAATGACCACATGCCAGGGATAAGAAGCAGTGCTCCTTGTTTGCAGCATGGTGATTGGTCCATGAAATCCGGCTAGAACATGGTCCATTTTCATGGATTGATCGGCATGTTGTGTGTTGTTGACCTAAGAATGCCATGAGCCCTGGGGTGTATGAAAATTTCGAGTGTCTCCAAGTCTACTATTTTTGTAATGGTTTGACATTTACTGCCCAAATACAGTACCGGAACCAAACTTCTTTGGCAAGGATCTGTCAGCTTTCAGTTCTGCAGTTTAAGGTCCTTCAAATGTCCGGGAAGGGTTTATGTATTTGTTCGTAGGGATGGACCTAATTTGAAGTCTACAAGGAGAAAATGGGACCCAAAACATCGAGGTGGACTCTGTATCAGGAGGCATCACAAATGTATAAGAACCTCAGGGCTGGAAGTTCTGCTCTTTACCGGGCAGACCAGTAGGAAACTTATAATGGACCCATATCGCCCAGTGTGGTCTCACTATATGTGAATATAGGCTTATTATAAAATCCTTGTGGCATTTATCCACCACTAGGGGGAGCTATGACTATGGATTTTCAGGTTAAGTACTAAACTTAAAAGTATATGTAATTAACTCCCCAGGTAATGACTGCAGGTAGAAGCTTTGGGTTTGTGGGCAAACATTATTATATTTCAGGGAGACATCATTCCATGTGTATTCTGCAAAGAACACATGGTCCTCATTGCAGACCCAGCAACCCTTGGAGGTACAGTAAGCTTCCTCCTACCCAGGAGACCCACAGAAATCAGATATAATCTCTAAGGATGGAAGTAAAAACTCAAGTTCCCTGCAGCGCCACCACAGGTGAAATTAGGCATTACATCGTATAGCTGTGTGCATTGTTTGTATGATAAAGGACATGTCATCGAGATCAAGAAATGACCTTTGATACTGAGAAAGGAGGGTAAGTACTTTTTCCATAAACAGCGCCACACCTGTCCACAGGTTGCGCATAGTATTGCAGCTCTTTCTCTAGTCACATGAGCTGAGCAGTACCAGACTCAAACAAGAGTGGCACAGACACAGACTCAGCCACAATTTTTTTTATCCTGGACATCTACTTTCAGAGAGCAATGTATGGTCCACGACTGAGGTCCCCCGAATTTTTATGGTCTGGGAAATGCGACTATTTAATCTTTTTTAGAATTGTCCCTAATTAAAAGTGGGGATTGAATACATTATAGTGGGTTTTATTTTAATATCAGGATATGGAACAAAATATATATATAAGGTTTTAAAAATAATAATAATAATAATATTAATAATAATAATAATAATAATAATAATAGTAAAATATTTGAATAATGTCAATAGTAACAAAATATTAATTCAAAATAACAAATAATATTTTACAAACATATTCCTAATATTCCATATTTTTTTTAAATAATAATAGTCACTTTTATAGATAACATTCATGATATAAAAATATGAACTCAAAATAATAAATATCGTACCAAAATATTTATGTTATTCAAGTTTTAAATAAGAACAGGAAAATAAATACATTCATAATATTATAGCAAAATAATAGCTCAAAATAATAATTATTTTATAATATTCTACTAAAATATTTATAACATTAAAAAATATTAAAAAAAGAGTGGTTAAATATATTAAAAATATTATACAAAAAAAATTGATAAATATTAATTAATAATATAAAGAATATTAACCCAAAATACCGAAAAAAACTCAGTTGATAAATATTTCATAATATTGTATACAAATATTAAACAATATAAATGGTGCAATAATGATAATAATAATAATAATAATAATAATAATAATAACAACAACATAATATTATAAAAAAAAGAATTCTTAATAATTATTTAACAACATATCACAACTATTAATAATGTTAAATATTGAGATAATAATACAAAATGCTAATGATAAATAATTTCACAGTATTGAACACAGTAATTAATATATTAATTACTAAAATAATATAAAAACAGTATTAATAATATAATAACACAAATGATACAAATTAATGCTAATTCTATATATTTAATGCTATTTATTTGCACATCTATATCTATTATTATAACCTTTATAGAATTTGGATTGTAAGCTCTGCTGGTTGTTCCTAGGACAAATGTAAGTGAAGAAATTGGAGCAATATTAGAAATAAATAATACCGCACTATGGGTATAAATGGCAGCAATCAGCGGTAACAATAGATTTCCCTCCAGTCTATGGACGCTGTGTCTATTCTTGAAGCTGTGTGCAAGAATGAAAGTCCCTGGTGGGCAGTGGCGGAGCCGCCATTTGTCTCCGATTTATTTAATATAGGCTGCTTGAATGAACTGCCTTTATCTCAGATCCCCAGTTCTGCCATCATCAGAGTGTGAATAGCAATCAGCGCCTGCAATGGGCTCATATGCATAGTGATGTTTCTAGGACCCCGCTTACAGTCTCCCCAGAGTACAGTTTGCTGCTGTGTCCTTTGTCCAAAAAAAAAAAAAAAAAAAAGCGAATATATGGAGGCAATGGAAGCGGCGCGGGGAGGAGAGACACATCGATTACAGCCAAGAAGATGGAAGCAGCCATTTCCCAGGTGCCCGGATGAGTATTAATTGAATTAAGAGGAGGCTATTTTATCGCTTAAACAGAGATTGGAATATTAAAACTCTTTGATTTTTACGATGGAACGTTCCCAGGATGGAGAATACGTCACCTTCTATATAGAACCAAGAAAGAAAAAAACTATTTGTTAAATAGCACACAAAACAATACAATGTAACAATACAACAGCAACACATGTTTGGTTCAGAATTCAATGCAGATTTGTTTTTTGTTCACAATAGCTATCTATTAATATTATTACAGGCAGTCCCCGGGTTACATTCAAGGTTCTGTAGGTTTGTTCTTAAGTTGAATTTGTATGTAAGTCGGAACTGTATATTTTATCATTGTAATCCCAGCCAGAACTTTTTTGGTCTCTGTGACAATTGGATTTTAAAAATGTTGGGTTGTCATAAGAATCAATATTAACACTAAAGCTTCATTACAGAAGCCTGTGATAACTGTTACAGCTGATTATTGTAGCCTAGGACTAAAGTACAATAAATTACCAACATCCAGAGGTCCGTTTGTAACTAGGGGTCGTATGTAAGTCGAGTGTTCTTAAGTAGGGGACCGCCTGGTATTATATTTTATGATATTTTTACAAATATGACCTCCACCTAGTAGTAGTGATCTGCCGCATCATGGACCGTTCAGGCTTCTGATTGGGTCCATTAGGACCTGCGATGGTGCTGGTTGCATGATGATGGGGCTCATTTACTAAGGGTGCGAATCACGTTTTTCTGCCAGGTTTTCACGAATTTTTTGCGATTTGCGCCGAATTGCCCCGGGATTTTGCCGCACGCGAGTAGATTGTGGTGCATCGGCGCCTGCTTTCGCGCGACAGAAATCGGGGGTGTGGCCGTTGTAAAACCTGATAGATTCGGAAAAAACCCGGAATAAAAAAAAAAATTTTGTCGCAAAAATAGCACTCACATACACAGAGACGAAGAAGGTGAATTCCGGCGGACTTCAGCGCAGCAGCGACACCTGGTGGACATCGGGCGCACGACCTTAGTGAATCTCGTCAGAAACCGAATCAGCACCGAAAAGCTACGCTGGATCGCAACTGGACCGGGTACGTAAATCTGCCCCAACGGTATGTCATCTCATGTGAAGTCTGAATTTTTTTTTACTGTCATCTGTATTGAATGCAGAAACCGTAGCTGATGGTAAGAATGGGGGGGACGTGTTAAAGTTTTTATGTTTTATGACCCAATAGCAGAACCCAGTGGACCCTATTACATAATAAGGCTCAGTGCTCATGGGGTGACAAAGGACACCCATCTTCCTGATCGGTGGGGTTTTCAGCAGTTGCTAGCATCAGTATTTGGGTCCAGTGGGTTTGTGGACCTGGACCCTTTAATGGGGTACGCTCGCCCACCAGTAACACCGGTGATTTGGGTCTGCTCATCACTAGCAGTCACCTATATACATAGGGCAGTGGTGGAAATCTATGGCATAGGTGCGCCCTGAGATCTCTCTGTGAGCACCCAGACCTGCACCCAAAGCACAAATTTTACCAGTCACAATTCAAGGCTCCCCCTTTAGACCCTGGGCAACCCAGGGCATGAAAAACTGCAGACACATCAGATAGGGAAGTCTAGTTTGTCCAGAAAGGAAAATTTTGAAAATTCCTTTAGTCCGGCATTTGATATAAGCCAAAAAATCTGCTAATCTGGCACTAATCTTACACCATAAAACCTTAATATGATGTGGAATAAGAAAAAAACTGAATGAAACAATAAAACCAATATAATCTTATCTTTCACTATCCAGTATTTAGAATATTTAATAATCTGACACTTGGACAGTCCCATCAATGCTGGATTATAGGAAGTAATGGTTTGGTGATGGTTCCAACCTTTTAATTTCAGGGCAAGTTTTTCCAAGGGGAAGGAGGTCATGTCGCAGATCAAAGACCAGAATTGTCCAGAATCAGATCTGTAATATCTTGTGTTAAAACACAGAGATTCTTCATAGATTCCCATGTGATCCAGCTCCTTCGGCTCAGTGTTCAGCACCAGGGACAACACGTCACTTAGCTGTCAGGGGCGTAACTGCAGTGGTAGCAGCCATAGCAGCTGCTAAGGGGCCCAAAGTGTCAGGAGGCCCCAGCATCTGACCTGACACACTAAAGAGTGGAGGATGTGCATCATTATATACATATTATGCTGCGCATTGTACCATAATATGTACGTCAGGCAAAGTTCACACTAGCGTTCAGACCTCCGTTAAGAAAAGTGAAGAACGGAGGTTAAAATCAGTTAAAAATTGACATCAATGTAAATGTTATCTCATTCATTATGATCAGTGAGGCAGGGATCCGTTATCCACGCAATGGAAAAGGAAAAGTTCTGCAGCCTCCGTCATGTTTTTCCGTCCAAAAAACCCAATGGATTACGGATCCCTGCCTAAACGGAACATAACGGATTACATTAAATTTAGATTCATGGCAAAGGGATTTTTAATTGATATGTTAAACCTCCGTTACTTTTTTAAATGGAGGTCTGAGTGGTAGTGTGAACTTAGCCTTACAATGCACATCATCCACAATACACTGCAGAGCCGGGAGCTCACATAAGAAGATTCCCTGGGAGTGAATACATACATGTGTGTATAAACCTATGAATGTGTATATGCTCTATATACATGTGTGTGTATATATGTGATGTGTATATGCTGTATGTGTGTGTATGGTGTGTATATACTGTATGTAACCGGCCACTTTATTAGGTTCACCATGCTAGTAACGGGTTGGACCCCCTTTTGCCTTCAGAACTGCCTCAATTCTTCGTGGCATAGATTCAACAAGGTGCTGGAAGCATTCCTCAGAGATTTTGGTCCATATTGACATGATGGCATCACACAGTTGCCGCAGATTTGTTGGCTGCACATCCATGATGCGAATCTCCCGTTCCACCACATCCCAAAGATGCTCTATTGGATTGAGATCTGGTGACTGTGGAGGCCATTTGAGTACAGTGAACTCATTGTCATGTTGTACCAAGGGGCCCAAAGAGTGCCAAGAAAATATTCCCCACACCATGACACCACCACCACCAGCCTGAACCGTTGATACAAGGCAGGATGGATCCATGCTTTCATGTTGTTGACACCAAAATCTGACCCTACTATCCGAATGTCGCAGCAGAAATCGAGACTCATCAGACCAGGCAACGATTTTCCAATCTTCTACTGTCCAATTTCGATGAGCTTGTGCAAATTGTAGCCTCAGTTTCCTGTTCTTAGCTGAAAGGAGTGGCACCCGGTGTGGTCTTCTGCTGCTGTAGCCCATCTGCCTCAAAGTTCGACGTACTGTGCTTTTTTCTTTTTCGGACCAGTCTCTGTAAACCCTAGAGATGGTTGTGTGTGAAAATCCCAGTAGATCAGCAGTTTCTGAAATACTCAGACCAGCCGCTCGGTTTGAACTGCAGGAGATTGTCTTGACCATGTCTACATGCCTTAAATGCACTGAGTTGCCGCCATATGATTGGCTGATTAGAAATTAAGTGTTAACGAGCAGTTGGACAGATGTACCTAATAAAGTGGCCGGTGAGTGTATGTATATATGTATGGGGGGACCTCTGGACTGAGCATGCACGTACATATGTATATATGTATGGGGGGACCTCTGGACTGAGCATGCAAGTACATATGTATATATGTATGGGGGGACCTCTGGACTGAGCATGCACGTACATATGTATAAAAGTGGTAGTAATAATAGTAGTAGTTGTAGAAGTGGTAGTAATAATAATAGCAATAGTAGTTGAATTAGTGGTAGTGAGAATAGTAGATGTAGTGATAGTAGTAGTTTTAGTAGCAGAGGTCATAATAGTTGTAGTAATATTAGCAGTTGTTGTAGTAATAGTAGTAGTCATAATAGTAGTCATAATAGTAGTAGTAGTAGTCGTAATAGTGGTAGTAATATTAGTAGTTTTAGTAGTAGTTGTAGTAGTAAACTGTAATCACACAAAACATGGTTATGAGTGTCAGAAAGTCTGTGCGGCCCTCAGAAATCATTGGGGCAGATTTACTTCCCGGTCCAGTCGCGATCCCACGGCACGTTGTCCGACGCTGATTCGGGATTCACTAAGATCGTGCGCTCGAGTTCCTGCATGTGTCGCTGCTGTGCCGAGGTCCGCTGGAGTTCACCTGCTTTTTCCCGGTGCATGTAAGTGCTTGATCTTGCGACACACATTCTTTTTTAAATTCCGCAGTTTTTCCGAATCCGTCGGGTTGTCCGATGGCCATGCCCCCAATTTCTGTTGCGCAAAATCCGATCGCGTGTGGCAAAATCCCGGGGCAATTAGGCGCAAATCGGAAATCGTCGGGAAACCAGACGAAAGTGCGTGATTCGGAACCTTCGTAAATGATCCCCATTATCTTCTCACACAGAACTGCACAGCTCCATACACCAGGTAGTGGTCGGGGAAGGCTACTGCAGCCCTGCTCCCACTTAAAGGGGAATTTCTCATGTGAAACATTAATGATCTATGACAAGACTCACGATATTGAGCTCCATCATTATACGTGTTACAACCTATAGATTCTATATAGAATGTTACAGACAAGGGAGGGCATTGCACCCCCAAAAGCTCTCCTCTGACACTGTGTATCCCCAATTATTGCCAATTGTGTTGATACTACAGATAACTGAAGCCCCTCAGTCTCGCTAAGTGCCGTCTCTTTTTGTGTTCCCTTGGATCGTCTCCCTTCCACGTGTGACACCCAATAAATCTCCCCCGGGCGGGTGGCCTGGTTGCCTAGGATCCTCCTGGCGTCTCCCATGAATCTGCTCTGAGTGTGTTCTGCTTATCTGCGGCTCAATGTCTTGTTCACCCCATTTAGCAGCGTTTGTCCATGCGCCCGGCGCCCCATTCACCTCCACTGTTTTGGGGTTAATAATGTGAGGTTTTTGTCTGGAGGTTTACAAGGACTTGTCGTGGAGTGCGGTTATTTATGTCAGGCGGCTGTCGCTAAAGCTTCTGATCTGCCACCAGGAATTGTTAGGTTGTTGGCCGATACATGAACATTAGGGGCTAATAGTCCTGGCAGGGGGCCGGGGGTCATGGGGGTCAATTTATACCGAGGGTTGTATGTCCTAAGCGGTGTCACCTGTGATATTGTGTGTAACGCGGCGCGGGGCACACGGACTACTGACCTTGTAGGGCATCAACCCCATGAAAAAATGGGACATAGGCCTTATAAATATGGATGGGAGTAGTAAAAACTGTCTAGTGTAGTACAATATATGGAGGATGGGAGTAGCAGTACAAGCTGGGTAGTCTAATGCAGTCTATGGAGGATGGGAGTAGTACAAGCTGTGTAGTGTAATACAGGATTTTATCAGGTGTATATGATGATCAGGGGCAGAATAAGACCTCCCAGGGGTCCTGCGCTGTATGAATATTAAGCCCTACAGTCGGAATCACTTCCTACAGCTGGACTAGAATCAGATTTCGGGGGAATGGGGATGCGTCCCTTCGGTTGCTTCAATCTATGTTTTCAGGCCCTTTGGAGGACCTTTCAACGGTCTGAAATGGCTGTTGTGTTATGCGATTGAGCTGCAGGAACAGATATACAAGGATTCAGTGTGATGGTCCTTATCAGTATAAATATTTGGTGGGTGGTATGGGGTGGCCACGGGCCCCCTAGAGATTTGGGCCCTGGGCCACCGCCCAAACGCCTAAATTATAAACCACTACTGATGTTGATGAGAGGGGTTTTGTGGAAAAGAAGTAGTAGCTGTTTTCTATTACAATCCTATATTTATGATGCAAACCTGATTTCAGCTTCAAAACCTCAACAAAGTCAGTTGGCTCTACCTACATGTGGGTTCCCAAGCAGTGACCAAGATAGTCGGCAATCATAATAATATACCATTGTGAGTACGCCATGAACAAATCTTCCAAGATTCAATTTTTTAGAATCTTCGCCACATGGTCAAAAAAATTCCTTCCAGATCCAAATGTATTTGGCAATGCAAAAGCACAAGAGACAGAGGACCCGACAAATAGAAAATTGAAAGTCTCTGCAGCCCAAAATTGTGCCATTTAAAACTTAACTTTTACTAAGAATATATGTATTAAAAACACGTCCGAGGCCACAAAAGATCAATTATGGGTGACAACATATGTCTCAAAAGGACAAAACAAGGGTGGCAAAAGGAGATAGACGAAGCCCATGTGATATAGACAATTCCACAAACAAGATCAGAACAATTGGGACCTTTAAAAAATAGAAAGAATCTTACGTAAGAAGGTCTGTGGGTAGTGGGCCAGGAAATGATTTGTGGCTGGGGTCCATGCAGGTGCAGGTTATGGGGTAGTGGTCATAGGCCCCCTAGGACCCCCCATGGGACACCAGTGTAGTAGTGACTCCGGTACTTACAAAGTAAGCCCCAAAAAAACTTCCCTGTCCAAAAATGCTCTAGTATTCACGAAACAAAAAGGCTGTCCTTGCTGGTTCATCCAATAGGAATCTCGAGGGCAATAAAAAGGGGAAAATAAAATGGAATAGACGAATGAGGTATGAAAGGATCATACCCATGTTTAAAAATAATGAACATCCCTGGTCATGAACTCCTCTGCCGATATTAACTATAGCATGGGAGGACTACCGGTCCGGTGCGAACCGTGTATGCAGTGGCCGACTCAGTGGAGCAAAGGGGAGCACGGCTAGGACTACTAATTGGCCTGAATCGACGTTGCTCAAATTGTCCTGGAAATTTGGTATATAACCCCCTTAGTCCTCTAAAATACATAGATTATTATAAAATAGATATATGACTATATTTTTACCCCCCCTCTTTTCCTTCGCTTGCACCGGATCTCAATGTAAATTGACAGCACTTTCCATTTCTATGTCGTACTGTTTTTTCGAGTAAAGTCTTGAGTTTGTTTTCTGCAATTTTTTATTTTATTTTTGAAAATTTTGTTGCAGAAAGTAAGTAACCAGGCCTGGTACCCATTTAACCGTTTCCTCTACACGTCCAGCAGGGAAGGGTTAATAACTATGTAAAGCCGTTTCGGCAATTCTGTCTATGTGCTATTTAGGAAAAATTTAAAAAAAAAATAAATTTTTTTTTTGTTATATGATGTAATATTGAAGATGTTCCTAAATAAAAACAAGATCTAAAAAACAGATGTTTTGTCTCTTTGGTTGTATTTGGAGAGTATTCACACCGGAAGCTTGTACATCCTTCTAGAAATAAGTGTATAGGCCTATAGCCAGATGATTCTGTATGTGTTCAATGAATGAGAGTCAATAGATAGAAGAGTGTTCATAGGCTTATATGGTGTCCGGGATAAGATGCAGAACTGCTCATAGTAGTGGCACCCCATACAGGACCTTATCTGTGTGACTAATGTCACTTTATGTCTGATGTAGGCTCGCGACCGACCCAGTCATAGGGGGGTTTTAAAAAACAGCTAAAAAGTTAAAAATTGAGAAAACAAGATGATAAATTCTATTGTGTGCCAAAAAAAAACACTAAAAAACGAAAACCAAACAAAAAAACTTCATTGACACCTGTTTATAGTATAAGGGAATGTGGAGTATTCCATTTGCGAGGCTGGAGGGTGAGTACATACACAACCTATCATTTTTGTTAATGTTTTTCCCCCTTCCAAAGATCTGAGATGAATGAGAGCAGTAGCTTAACGGCAAAGATTTTTCTCAGGCAAATGATCCGGATTCACCTGAAAAATGGCAGATTTGTACCAAATCTATAACACCAAACAAATAGATTTCTCCATCTTTATCTAAAGGTAATACATTTTGCGAAGTGATAATCAGGACATGACTGTTTGGATGGCCATTTGTCGTTGACGACTGCCGTGAGCCCTGGGGCTGTAGAAAATCTAGCCCCCCCCCCCCCATACACAAGTTTTTTGTCATGTTTTTAGCATTTACTGCCTAAATAAGGTACCAGAACCAAGCTGGGAAAGGAGTTGGGAGTATACGGGGTATACAGTTTGAAGACCTCTGGAGATTCAAAAGTCCTTCATGGCTCTCAATTCTGTGCGTCAAGAGCTGGAAACACATAAACGGGAATTTCATGCGGGAGGCCTTTCTTAATTAGTGAGAAGCATCAAAATTGAAGTGTGGTTTTTGGTGGTCATGGTCCTATTTTCAATTTCACATATTATTGTCCACTGCTATGGGATTACAGCTTTTGATATCAGAGGTCTCCTATATTAAAAACCGCCATCCAATGTGCTTGCGATTTTTGTCTTGGAGCGGTTATCTTCCGGTAGGTCGTGTTTTATCCTTCCCAAACTACCCACTTTGTACAGTGGGGTCCGTGGTTACTGCAACTGAATTTTTTAAGAAAACTTACAACATCTTACAATACCGTGTGAATGTCAAACTGGATCCAACCCAATTCCCATTCATGCCCGGAGCCCATTATGGTTGTCCATTACCAAGATGTTTAAGTCTTACAATCTGATGGGCCATACAGGAGGTTCTTTGGTTCCATTCCCTTTGGTTAAATTTACTGTAAAACAAGTAGAACCAGTGACAGGGAATTTATTACCACATTCGTTGGTTTGTCCATGTCTGTAAATACGGTTAAAGAGGTACCCACCGAACCCCTGTGTCATGGAAATCAAGCGGCGCCCCCATGACAGCAGATGTGGACAGTCCAATAAATGTTCAGCGGAGAAATCCTTTGTGAGCCGCTCGTGTGTTTCTGTAGAGGAACAGACGGAAGCTCATTAATCAGTAACAAGAAGAGGGCGCGTTAAACCTGTTCCTCCCCAGAAAAGGTCATGTAGTTGGACTCCGTACGGAGCCAGAGTGGTGTGGATGGACCGGTTGAAGCAGAGATGGCTGTCTTGTGCTCCAAAATTTTGGCAAAATTGCTTGTAGTTTCCAAATCAAAATTGCCCAACTCAAGTTGGGTGGACATTAGACCCAAAGTGATGTGCTGGATTTAGAGAGAACTGTTTGATCTATGGGAGGTCTGATGCTGGGACCCTCATCGGTCATAATATTGGGGGTCAAATATCTCCAGTAGAAATGGAGGACAGGATAGAGGGTCCTACAAAAGAGATCAGCTGTAGCTAAATGGAGTTGGAGATTGGACTTCTGGAATGCCACATGCCAGGTGATAAGAAGCAGTGGCTCATTGGTTTGCAGCATGGTGATTGGTCCATGAAATCGGCTAGAACATGTGTACATGTTTCATGTGGATTGATCGCGCATGTGTGTGTGTTGTTGACATAAGAATTGCCATGAGCCGGGTGTATGAAACATTTCGAAGTGTCTCCAAGTCTACTATTTTTGTAATGAGTTTGACATGTACTGCCCAAATACAGTACCCGGAACCAAACTTCTTGGCAAGGATCTGTCAGCTTCAGTTCTGCAGTTAAGGTTCCTTCAAATGGTCCGGGAAGGGTTTATGTATTGTTCGTAGGGATGGACCTAATTGAAGTCTAAAGGAGGAGAAATGGGAACCAAAAATCGAGGGGGGAATCTGTATCCGTATCAGAAGGCATCACAAAATGTATAAGAACCTTCAGGGCTGGAAGTTCTGCTCTCTTTACCGGGCAGAACAGTTAGGAAACTTATAATGGACCCATATCGCCCAGTGTGGTCTCATATATGTGAATATAGGCTATATAAAATCATGTGGCATTATCCACCACTAGGGGGAGCTATGACTATGGATTTTCAGGTAAGTACTAAACTTAAAAGTATATGTAATTAACTCCCCAGGTAATGACTGCAGCAGGTAGAAGCTTTGGGTTTGTGGGCCAAACTTTTAATTCAGGGGAGACATCATTCCAGTGTATTCTGAAAGAACACATGGTCTCAGGACAGCAACCAGCAACGCCTTGGAGGTACAGTAAGCTTCCTCCACCCAGGAGGACCCCACAGAAACAGATATAATCTCTAAGGATGGAAGTAAAAACTCAAGTTCCCTGCAGCGCCACACAGGTAAATTAGGCATTACATCGTATAGCTGTTGATATGACCTTTGATATGAGAAAGGAGGGGTAAGTACTTTTCCATTAAAACCAGCGCCCACCGTCCACAGTTGGCATAGTATGCAGGCTTTATATAGTCACATGAGTTAAGCAGATCTGACTCAAACAAGAGGGCACAGACTCATTCAGCCACAATGTTTTTATCCGGACATCAACTTCAGAGAGAATGTATGGTCCACGATTGAGGTCCCCGAATTTGTAGGGATGGGAAATGCGACTCTACTTAATCTTTACTAGAAGAATTGCCTAATTAAAAGTGTGGATTGAATACATTAGGTGGGTTGTATTTTAATATCAGGATATGGACAAAATATATATATAAGGTTTTAAAACTAATAATAATATTAAATAATAAGAATAATAGTCAAATATGTGAATAATGTCAATAGTAACAAAATATTTTTTGAATTCTAAAGAATACATAAATTTTAAAAAAATATTCTAATATTCCATGTTTTTTTTTAAATTAATAATAGTCCATTTATAGATAACATTAAATACAACATATGAACTCAAAATAAAAATATCGTACCAAAATATTTATGTTATCAACGTTATTAAATAAGAACAGGAAAATAAATACATTATAATATTATAGCAAAATAATAGCTCAAAATAATAATATTTTATAATATTCTACTAAAATATTATAACATTAAAAAATATTAAAAACGAGTGGTTAAATATATTAAAAAAATATTATACAAAAAAAATGATAAATATTAATTAATAATATAAAGATATTAACCAAAAATACCGAAAAAAAAAAAACTCAGTGATAAATATTTCATAATATTGTATACCACATATTTAAACAATATAAATGGTTGCAATAATGATTAATAATACCAAACATTAATATTAGAAAAAAAAGAATTCATAATTACATATTTAATAACATATCACAACTATTAATAATGTTAAAATAGTGAGATATAATACAAAATGCTAATGATAAATAATTTCACAGTATTGAACAAACTATTAATATATTAATTAATAAAATAAATAATATTAAATCCGTATTAATAATATAATAACACAAATGATACTTTTAATTAATTAATAATAATTAATTAATAATAATTCTATATATTTAATGCTATTATTTGCACATCTATATCTATTATTATAACCTTTATAGAATTTGGATGTAAGATTGCTGGTTGTTCATAGGAACAAGTAAGTGAAGAAGAAATTGAGCAATATAGAAATAAAATAATGACCGCACTAGGGTATAAACGGCAGCAATCAGCGTTGGTAAACAATTAGATTTCCCTCCAGTCTATGGACGACTGTGTCTATTCGTTGAAGCTGTGTGCAAGAAGGAAAGTCCCATGGTGGGCAGTGGCGCGGAGCCGCCATTTGTCTTCCGCCGATTTATTTAATATGGCGGCTTGAATGAACTGCCTTTTATCTCAGATCCCCAGGTCTGCCATCATCAGAGTGTGAATAGCAATCAGCGCCTGCAATGGGCTTTTTTTTTTTCTATGCATAGTGAGGTTTCTAGGACCCCGCTTACAGTCTCCCCAGAGTACAGTTGCTGCTGTTGTGTCCTTTGTATCCAAAAAACAAAAAAAAAAAAAGCGAAATAGGAGGCAATGGAAGCGGCGCGGGGAGGAGAGACACATCGCTACAGCCAAGAAGATGGAGCAGCCATTTCCCAGGTGCCCGGATATGAGTATTAATTGGAATAAAAAAAGGAGGGGGAGGCTATTTATAGCCTTAAAAGAGATTGGAATATTAAAACTCTTTGATATTTTACGATGGAACGTTCCCAGGATGGAGACTACTCACCTTCTAATCTAGAACCAAGAAAGGAAGAAAAAAAACTATTTGTTAAATCGAACACAAAACAATACATTGTAACAATACAACAGCAACCCATGTTTGTGGTTCAGAAATTCAATGCAGATTTGTTTTGTCAAAATAGCTATCTTGAATTATATTACCAGGCAGTCCCCGGGTTAAGTCAAGGTCTGTAGGTTGTTCTTAAGTTGAATTTGTATGTAAGCGAACTGTTATTTATCATTTAAGACAGCCAGAACATTTTGGTCTCTGGCACATTGGATTTTAAAAAATGTGGGTTGTAATAAGATCATATTAACACTAAAGTGTCATGACAGACACCAGGAAACTGTTACAGCTGTTTATTGTAGCCTAGGACTAAAGTACAATAAAATTACCAATATCCAGAGGTCCGTTGTAACTAGGGGGGTATGTAAGTCGAGATGTTCTAAGTAGGGACCGCACTGGTATTATATTTTATTATATTTTTACAAATATGACATCCACCTAGTAGTGTGCTCTGCCGCAGCATGGGGACCGTTCAGGCTTCTGATTGGGTCCATTAGGACCTGCGATGGTGCTGGTGCATGATGATGGGGCGTCTCAGTACTAAGGGGCGAATCCGTTTTTCGCCAGGTTTTCACGAATTTTTGCGATTTGCGCCCGAATGCCCCGGGATTTTGCCGCACGCGAGAGTAGATTGTGGTGCATCGGCGCCTGCTTTCGCGAAGACAGAAAATTCGGGGGTGTGGCCGTTGTAAAACCTGATAGATCGGAAAAAACCCGGAATTAAAAAAAACTTTTGTCGCAAAAAATAGCTCACATACACCGGACGAAGAAGGTGAATTCGGCGGACTTAGCGCAGACAGCGACACCTGGTGGGAACATCTGGAGCCACGACCTTAGTGAAGCTCGTCAGAAACCGAATCAGCACCGAAAAGCACGCTGGATCGCAACTGGGACAGGTACGTAAATCTTGCCCCAACGGTATGTCATTTCTCATGTAAGTCTGAATTTTTTTACTGTCATCTGTTATTGAATGCAGAAAACCGTAGTGTGGTAAGAATGGGGGTGGGGGAAGTGTTAAAGGTTTAGTTGTATGACCAATAGCAGAACCCAGTGGAGCCTAACATTAATAAGGCTCAGTGCTCATGGGGTGACAAAGGACACCCATCTTCCTGAGGCGGTGGGGTTTCAGCAGTTGACTAAGCATCAGTATTTGGGTACAGTGGTTTGTGGGAACTGGACCCTTTAAGGGGTACGCTGCCCACCAGTAACACCAGTGATTGGGTCTGCTCATCACTAGCAGTCACCTATCTACATAGGGCAAGTGGTGAGAAGGGTGGAAATCTGTGGCATAGGTGCGCCATGAGATCTCTCTGTGAGCACCCAGACCTGCACCCAAAGCACAAATTTTTACCAGTCACAATCAAGGCTCCCCCTTTAGACCCTGGGCAACCCAAGGCATGAAAAACATGAAGACACCCTTCAGATAGGGAAGTCTAGTTTGTCCAGAAAGGAAAATTTTGAAAATCCGTAGGCGGCATTTGATTATAAGCCAAAAAATCTGCTTTATTGGCACTAATCTACACCATAAAACCTTAAGTATGATGTGGAATAAAAAAAAACTGAATGAAACAATAAAACCAATATAATCTTATCTGGTCATAATCCAGTATTTAGAATATTTGATAATGGACACTTGGACAGTTCCCATCAATGCTGGCTTATAGGAAGTAATGGTTTGCGTAATGGTTCCAACCTTTTATTCAGGGGCAAAGTTGTCCAAGGGAAGGAAGGTCATGTCGAAGATCCCAAGACCAGATTGTCAGAATAGATCTGTAAATCCCTGTTTTAAAACACAGAGATTCTCCATAGATTCCCATGTGATCAGCTCCTCGGCTCAGTGTTCAGAACAGGGACAAAACACGTCACGTCGCTGTCAGGGGCGGAACTGCAAGGGGTGGTAGCACCATAGCAGGCTGCTAAGGCCCAAGTGTCAGGGAGGCCCCAGGATCTGACCTGACACACTAAAGGAGTGGAGGATGTACATCATTATATATATTATGCTGCGCATGTACCATAATTTATGTAGTAAGGCAAAAATTCACACTACCATTCAGCCTCGTTAAGAAAAGTGAAGAAACGGAGGGTAAAATCAGTTCAAAAGACATCAACTTAAATGTATCTCATTCATTATGATCAGTTGGGCAGGGATCCGTTATCCACGCACGAAAAAGGAAAAGTTCTGCAGCCTCCGTCATGCTTTTTCGTTCAAAAAACCCAAGGGATTACGGATTCCCTGTCTAAAGGAACATAACGGATTTACATTAAAATTAGATTCATGGAAAGGGATTTTTAATTGATATGTTAAACCTCCGTACTTTTTTTTAAAAGGAGGTCTGATGGTAGTGTGTGAAACTTAGCCTTACAAAGGAACCTCATCCACAATACATGCAGAAGAAGGGAGCTCACATAGAAGATTCCCTGGGAGTGAATACATAATGTGTGTATAAACCTATGAATGTGTATATGCGCTATATACTGTGTGTGTATATATGTTGGCATGTGATATGCTGTTGTGTGTGTTTGGTGTGTATATACTGGATGTCTGTGTGTATATGCTGGTATGTGTGGGGATGGATGGTGTATATATGTATGTTATGGGTGTATTGCTGTATGTGTGTGGTTGGGTGTATTATACTGTATGTATGTGTTGTATATGCTGTATGGGTGTGTATGAGTAATGTGTGGGTATTTTATACTATATGTAGTGTTGTATATGATGTATGTATGTGTATGGTGGTAGATTACTGTATGTATGTGTGTATAGCTGTTGTGTGTGTATTTGTTATGGTGTGTATCTCGGTATGTAGTGTGTATTATGCTGATGTGTGTGTATGGTGTGTATATACTGTATGTATGTGTGTATATGCTGTATGGGTGTGTATGTATGTATGGTGTTTGGTATATACTATATGTATGTGTGTATATGCTGTATGTATGTGTATGGTGTGTATATACTGTATGTGTGTGGGTGTATATGCTGTATGTGTGTTGTAGGTATGGTGTGTGTGTATAATAGACTGTATGTATGTGTGATGTGCAGTGTGTGATGTCGTATATTGTGTGTATACACTATAGTTGAGTGTGATATATTCGTATATCTCTGAGAAGGTACTTATGTACCTGTATGTGATGTGTATATGCTTGTATGTGTGTATGTATTGTGTGTATATACCGATATATGCGTTCTATGCTTGTATACACTCACCGGCCACTTTATTAG
This sequence comes from Engystomops pustulosus, assembly GCA_019512145.1. Lineage (NCBI taxonomy): Eukaryota > Metazoa > Chordata > Amphibia > Anura > Leptodactylidae > Engystomops > Engystomops pustulosus. The sequence continues at coordinate 13,267 of WNYA01002652.1, read as the reverse complement.
GTTAACACCTGCTAGTAACGGGTTGGGACCCCTGTTTGCCTTAGAACTGCTCATGACATGGCGCATTAGCCTGCTGAAAGTAGCCATCAGATGTTACAGGGTACATTGTGCATAAAGGGATGGAAATGGTCAGAAACAATACTTCAGTAGGCTTTTGTGTGGCGTTTGTACCAAGGGGCCACTAGAGTCCAGAAAATATTCCCACACATGACTCCACCACCACCAGCCTGAACCGTTGATTACAAGAAGGATGGAATGAATGCTTTCATGTTGTTTGACCCAAATTCTGACCCTACCATCCGAAGTCGCAGCAGTAAATCGAGACTCATCAGACCAGGAACGATTTTGCCAATATTCTACTGTCCAATTTCGATGAGCTTGTGCAAATTGTTTAGCCTCAGTTTCCTGTTCTTAGCGACAGGAGTGGCACCCAGGTGTGGTCCTTCGCTGCGTTGCCATCGGGCCTCAAAGTTCGATTTGTTTACCTGTAGCCGTTCAGAGAGTATTCGGCCTACCTTGGTTTGTGTAACGGGGGTGGCGATTTGAGTCACTGTTGCCTTTCTATCAGCTCGAAACCAGTCTTGCCCATTCGCCTCTGACCTCTGGCAATCAAACACGGCATTCCGCCATCAGAACTGCGCTCACTGGATGTTTTTTCTTTTTCGGACCAGTCTCTGTAAACCCTAGAGATTGGTTGTGTGTGAAAATCCCAGTAGATCATCAGTTTCTGAAATACTTCAGACAGCCCTTCTGGCACCAACAACCCATGGCCACGTTCTCAAAGGCCTTTCAAATCACCTTTCTTCCCCAAATGTGCTCGGTTTGAACTGCAGGAAGAGTCTGACCACGTCTACATGGCCTAAATGCATGAGTTGCCGCCATGTGATTGGCTGATTAGAAATTAAGTGTTAACGAGCAGTTGGACAGGTGTACCTAATAAAGTGGCCGGTGAGTGTATGTATATATAGGGGCTAATTTACTAAAGGTTGTGGATCGCAGTTTCGTTGGACTTTGCACTTTTTCCAGGGATTGCGCAGCTTTGACAGGTTTTTTACAGGTGTCTGGGATTGTGTCGCACGCGGTCGGATTTTGGTGCAGCGGCGCCGGTTTTCATGTGACAGAAATCAGGAGGCGGGCCGTCAGACGATTCGACTGATTCGGACTGAGCGCGGGGTTTAACTTTCATATTGTGTCGCAAGACCAAGCACTTACATGCACCAGGAAGAAGAAGGTGAACTCCGGGGACCTGAGCGGGGAAGCGACACATGCAGGATATCGGGCGCACGATCTTAGTGAATCGAGGCACAGGGCATTATACACGGACAATGTACTTTCTGTGAACGCCGCTGATGGGGTAAGTAAATGAGCCCCAGTGTGTTAATAATTTTTATATATGTTTATATGGTGTGTATATACTGTCTGTGTAATAATATGGTGCATATATACTATATTTCTGTGTGTATTTGATGTGCATTGTATACTGTATGTATAAATGTATATATTTGTGCATAAATCTTAAGAGTAGAGAAATGTGAGTGATTGTACAATTTGTGCAGAAGGGATTATTTTTAAGGGGAAGGGGGCCCCATTGCAAACTCTGCTATGGGGCCCAGTCTCTCCTAGTTATGCCCCTGATATCTGGGGCATCACAGGGTATGTTCCTGGTTGCTGTTTTAACTTCCTGTATTGAAACTTTCGAACCACAAGAAATATTACAGATCTGATAAGACAATTCTGGTCTTTGATCTTCTACAAACTTGTCCTTGATCCAATAAGACAACTTCCAAGATGGCGCAATGTCCTGGACATAGTCTAAAATATAAGCCCCATCATCCATTGCTGGGGGATCAGATATCTCATTTTACCATTTATTTTGGATATAATCTGCTGGGGCGTTGAACTCGCCCTGTATATTCTATATACACTCACCGGCCACTTTATTAGGTACACCTGTCCAACTGCTCGTTAACACTTAATTTCTAATCAGCCAATCACATGGCGGCAACTCAGTGCATTTAGACATGTCTCTTTGGGCCCCTTGGTACAACGCCACAGCCTACCTGAGTATTGTTGCTGACCATGTCCGTCCCTTTATGAGCACAATGTACCCTGTAACATCTGATGGCTACTTTCAGCAGGGATGGCTACTTTCAGCAGCATAATGCGCCATGTCATAAAGCTGGAATCATCTCAGACTGGTTTCTTGAACATGACAATGAGGTCACTGGACTCAAATGGCCTCCACAGTCACCAGATCTCAATCCAATAGAGCATCGATGCTCGTTAACACTTAATTTCTAATCAGCCAATCACATGGCGGCAACTCAGTGCATTTAGGCATGTAGACATGGTCAAGACAATCTCCTGCAGTTCAAACCGAGCATCAGTATGGGGAAGAAAGGTGATTTGAGGCCTTTGAACGTGGCATGGTTGTTGGTGCCAGAAGGGCTGGTCTGAGTATTTCAGAAACTGCTGATCTACTGGGATTTTCACGCACAACCATCTCTAGGGTTTACAGAGAATGGTCCGAAAAAGAAAAAACATCCAGTGAGCGGCAGTTCTGTGGGCGGAAATGCCTTGTTGATGCCAGAGGTCAGAGGAGAATGGGCAGACTGGTTCGAGCTGATAGAAAGGCAACAGTGACTCAAATCGCCACCCGTTACAACCAAGGTAGGCAGAAGAGCATCTCTGAACGCACAGTACATCGAACTTTGAGGCAGATGGGCTACAGCAGCAGAAGACCACACCGGGTGCCACTCCTTTCAGCTAAGAACAGGAAACTGAGGCTACAATTTGCACAAGCTCATCGAAATTGGACAGTAGAAGATTGGAAAAACGTTGCCTGGTCTGATGAGTCTCGATTTCTGCTGCGACATTCGGATGGTAGGGTCAGAATTTGGCGTCAACAACATGAAAGCATGGATCCATCCTGCCTTGTATCAACGGTTCAGGCTGGTGGTGGTGGTGTCATGGTGTGGGGAATATTTTCTTGGCACTCTTTGGGCCCCTTGGTACAACGCCACAGCCTACCTGAGTATTGTTGCTGACCATGTCCATCCCTTTATGAGCACAATGTACCCTGTAACATCTGATGGCTACTTTCAGCAGGATAATACGCCATGTCATAAAGCTGGAATCATCTCAGACTGGTTTCTCGGGGCTGATTGCAGCGCAGCGTTTATCCTACGCCAGGCAGGGCCTGGCGTAGAAAAAGAAGCAGCCGGCGACTTTTCACGTATGAAAAGCTTCCAGCAGTAGCGAGTGCGCAGGCGCGGGGACAGTAACGTCCCATGCCGTCCCACTCCCGGCCGCTCCCTCTGCTCGTCCGGCCGCGCCCCCCTTCACGCCCCACTGGAGTGAAGGTGGCGGATTGGGGAAAATAATTGCAAAAGCTAGCAATAAGCTAGCATTTGTGATTATTTCAGGGCCTCTGCGCCACTGGTGGTGCGCAGAGGTCCTGATAAATATCCCCATATGTCTGATAGTTCGGAACATTTGATAATCTGACACTTGGACAATTCGGTTTATTTTAGATTATAGGATGTGATTGTGTTATATTATTTGTAATGTTTATATACTGTATATACAGGCAGTCCCCTACTTAAGATCACCCAACTTACAGACGACCCCGAATTACAAACGGACCTCTGAATGTTGGTAATTACTGTACTTTAGTCCCAGGCTACAATAATCAGATGTAACAGTTATCACAGGCGTCTGTAATGAAGATTTATTGTTACTCCTGGTTCTAATGACAACACAACATTTTTAAAATCCAGTTGTCACAGAGAGCAAATATTTTTTGGCTGGGCTTACAATTATAAAATATACAGTTCCGACTTACATACAAATTCAACTTAAGAACAAACCTACAGAACCTATCTTGTACATAACTGCCTGTATATATATATATATATGTGTGTGTGTGTGTGTATTGTGGCTTCTGTATTGTGGCTCCTTTGTCACCCCCCAGACATCCATTATTATCCTATAATTGGTTCAGTTTCCTTGTGCTGTTTATCCGTCCAATCTAACAGGTTACAATATCTGTTAGTGATGATTGTGAGTAAGAGGCCTCCACCGGGGACCCGGACGTCACACATGATGAAGATGGGGCTGAGAACTGAGTACACAAACCCCCAGCACCCCCTCCCGGGGGACGTCAGAGGACAATGGGGGGACGGCCAGTGACTATTTGATTGTGTCACTTAATGTCTGGGAAAGCACTTGCCCTTTAGCTGCCGGTGTGAATTGACTTCAAGGACAGTGAGGATGTAATACCCTGGAGATGGTCCTGATTCCTGAAGCGAGAATACAGCGGACCTCCAGGACCGTTAATTAAAAGACCCCAGACCCATGAACGATCCTGATCTCCGTCCTGAATCACAAATTAGAGGGTAATAATCAATGACTTTGACAAATAACTGTCACCGGGGATCACTTGATAGAGAATTTCCACCGGAAAAAAAAATAAGCGTAACACTCGCTAATACAATAAAACAACATGTCATGGCTCCGCTCCCCGGAGGATAAATCTCTGTCTAATTGGTCATTTCACATATTTCTGTGTGAATGGAGAAAAGTCCATGGTTAAAGGCGACATCTAGACGCAGCCCGAGACCTGGTGGAGCAATATGTCTTCTCTGTCTCATATACAAGTTTTTATCCCATATGAGGGGTTTCCAGGCTAGTTCTTTTATAATCTATTCTAGTTTTGTTCCAAACTACTTAATTTATATGTAATCTGCGCCATCAAGGGGGATATGAGGTGTTGTATTCAGGGGCCCTTAGGAAAAGGGCCCCAAATCACGAAAACCTTCCAAGATGCATGGAACTCACTGTGCACACAGGGTCATTATCATAGATGTGGGTGGGTGGGGGACACCAAGTGGCCCATCAGGGGCCCCAATTTCCTACGGTGCCCTGCATGTATTTTGGGTAGTGCCGATCGGGGAGGACAAAAACCTCTGTTGCTGGTTAAGGATTAACCCACAAGGCCATTATTGTGGGGCCGCCCAGACCCAGGGGGCCCCATAAACACCATATTGTCAATGAAATGGCAGAGCAGAGCTATAGTCTCCCAGCTCTCCATTCGATAAAACTACCCCATAAGGCATTAAATTCACACTGCCGTGAGCCCGCCGCGCCGTAGCACTGCGGTGCACACGGCACGCAGGGAGAGGAGAGGAGGTAGCGCAGCTCACCCCCGCCCCTCTCCATAGGATTAATGCGCCGCGGCGCGGAATATGGGAAGATAGGACTGTCTATGTTTTCCCCCGGGCTACGACGTTACTGCCGCACGTGTGCCCACCGTACCTCTCCCGTACAGGGCCGTTAGCCCATAGAAGTGTATGGGGACGTTAATGCCGCTATATACGTCGCCGTATATACGTCCCCCCTACATGTGTGTAATGTAGCCTGAAGAGGTCCCCTAATGTAACTTCTTGCACCCCCTGATAACAAGTTTGGCCACCTCACGTAATGGCGACTCATTGGGTGGGGGTACGATTCCAACACCCCAACCATTAGCGGATGATATGATCACTTTTCACCAGCAAACCCAGACCTTGTATCTCCAGAAATCTGAAATTACTCGATTTCCTCCAATAAGACCGGTTTCCTGTATAAGTGAATCTCATCTAGATCTAGAGCAGTGAGTGTGACTTCACTTTTTTTATCCCTAGTGGTGACCTATGTAGTGAGTGATTTAGTTTGGAGACCACGAGTGTCCTGGGGTATAACGACATGATTAGGAACATCACTGGTGGTCAAAAGTCTGACCAGGAGGACATTTTGTGGAGATGTCCTGGGTCCTCCACCCTGGACCATTGTATAACAATATTTAGCCCCTGTAGTTATTCTGACACTGTAAGTACATCCATATATCCGGCACATTGTGATATAAGAGATAAGCGGCGCTAACATGTCACCTTACACCCATCATTCCCTGTGTCACCATGACATCTAGAGACTTTTCCTTTTAAGAAGTTGTTCTGGCTGTAGAATATTTGTATGCTTCCGGGTCAGGACCATGGACAAAACTGGGCAAACCCTTCAGGCCATAATATACAATCTCACATCCGGTCTACAAACTATATTTTTTTATTTCAGAATAAAGAGTGTCCCAATTTTTTCCTCCTGCTTTTCCTGTAGTGAGCATTTTCTGAAGCCTTCTCTGATCGACAAAGCAGAAGATAAGTAGAGGAGGCAAAATATTAACTACACATACCTAGAAATATTCACTTGATAATGCAGAAGACTAGACTGTGAGAGTTAGGTCATTAGAAACTTTTCCAACTTCTCCTTATCTTTGACTTCAGTGTCAGTGCAGGTGTGAAGCTGATTTACACACTGCTAAAAGCAGGAAGGAAGGAGGAAGACAAAGAACCATTTTCCTTAAGGGAAGCTACTAATAATTTATAATAATTTATGCTTAATATACGTACCTGTTGTGTCTTCTCCCCAACTGTGTGGCTGAAACTCTCTCTTCTGCAGTGAGATTATGTACAGCATCAGGGGGATGGGGTAGGTGCCGATGAGGAGCAGGAGGAGTGTGAGACATGTAACAGCCTGTGAATCTACAGCATGGATGGGCTCTGATATAGCCTCAGTATGCTTCTGTCCATAGCATATTTAAAAAGTAGATTTATAAAGGAGGATTCCATGGGGGATAACAAATATAAGAGAGTACCACAGTCCCGGTCTGGATCTCTGAGTAATCCCTGGTTTACATGAGGGATTTGATGGTTGATTGAACCCCATATTTTTATGTTTTATTCCCCCAAAAACTGGAAACCATTGAAGACTGACCATTCTCCCTGGTTCATGACAAAACCCACAAAATACCTTTAAGGGTTTTTTATAACACAATATGTAATGTATAGTATATATAGTATATATTGTACTCATAGAGAATAGTATTACTAGGATTCTATGTTTTTGTTAGGGGACTTCTGATCATTATGGGGAGAGGAAGGTCTTTGTAGTCCTGGTTAATGCAACAAATGCCTCTGTAGATTAACAAGTATCGGGGAGGGGGGGGGGGGTATTGTTGAATTTACATCATCCCACCCCGGGGACACATCTGTCATGGGGAGAAGGGAGGAACTTACCATGTGTTGTCTCTTTACAGGCTCCGCTCTAAAAGCCAGAATATTTAGTGGATAACCACCTCTGCTTAGAAATACTCGGGGGAGAGACAGTTTTTTTGGGTTTCTCAGTCAAACAAGAGATGAGTTAATGATGTGGTGTAGGGGAGATCATACTGCTGAGATATAGTATAAAGTAGTAATCATATTGGTGATGAGTAATATTTAATTGTATGGTAGTACTAGTATTAGATGTGTTATATAAATAATGTAGTAGTGGTAGTTATAGTATAGTTTCAGTAGTGGTGGTAATACTTCAGTAGTAGTAATAGTAGATGTAGTAATACTCCGTTTGTCTATGACAATTGTATTCATTAGTTCGTGCCTAATGTAATGTATGTGGACCCCCTACTGATTTTACCGCCACCATGGATTAAACTGCTCTATAAACAAATAAACGAAGTATTGGGTAGTAATTATACTTGTAGTAATTGTAGTATAATTGCAAATAGTATGTAGTATGTATAGTAGTGCATAGTGTATAGTAGTTAGTAATAGTAGTAGTGGGCAGTATTATATTAGTAATTTAGTAGTTTTTGTACTACTAAAGTAATGTAGTAGTTGTAGAAGTGGTAGTAATAATAGTAATAGTAGTTGAATTAGTGGTAGTGAGAATAGTAGACGTAGTGATAGTAGTAGTTTTAGTAGCAGAAGTCATAATATTTGTAGTAATAGCAGTTGTCGTAGTAATAGTATTAGTTGTAGTACTGGTAATACTACTCTTAGTTATAGCAGTAATAGTATTAGCTGTAATAGTGGTAGTAATAGTAGTAGTTTTAGTAGTTGTAGTAGTGGTAGTAGTTTTTGTACTAGTAGTAGTAATAGTATTAGTTTGTAACTGGTCCAATATAGTATAGCATTGAAGTCCATTTGCTTTTTTTTTTTTTTTTTTTTTTTTTTTTTTTTTTTTTTGTTTTTTTTTTAGTTGTAGTCACATGTAGTTTGTAGTAGTAATACAATTAATTCTAGAAGTGGTAGTAATAATAGTAGTAGTTGTAGAAGTGGTAGTAATAATAGTAGTAGTTGTAGAAGTGGTAGTAATAATAGTACGAGTATTTGCATTAAGTTGAAATGACGCCTAGTAGATGTAGTTGATAGTAGTAGTTTTAGTAGCAGAGGTCATAATAGTTGTAGTAATATTAGCAGTTGTTGTAGTAATAGTAGTAGTCATAATAGTAGTCATAATAGTAGTAGTCGTAATAGTGGTAGTAATATTAGTAGTTTTAGTAGTAGTTGTAGTAGTAAACTGTAATCACACAAAACATGGTTATGAGTGTCAGAAAGTCTGTGCGGCCCTCAGAAATCATTGGGGCAGATTTACTTCCCGGTCCAGTCGCGATCCCGCGGCGCGTTGTCCGACGCTGATTCGGGATTCACTAAGATCGTGCGCTCAAGTTCCTGCATGTGTCGCTGCTGTGCCGAGGTCCGCCGGAGTTCACCTGCTTTTTCCCGGTGCATGTAAGTGCTTGATCTTGCGACACACATTCTTTTTTAAATTCCGCAGTTTTTCCGAATCCGTCGGGTTGTCCGATGGCCATGCCCCCAATTTCTGTTGCGCAAAATCCGATCGCGTGTGGCAAAATCCCGGGGCAATTAGGCGCAAATCGGAAATCGTCGGGAAACCAGACGAAAGTGCGTGATTCGGAACCTTCGTAAATGATCCCCATTATCTTCTCACACAGAACTGCACAGCTCCATACACCAGGTAGTGGTCGGGGAAGGCTACTGCAGCCCTGCTCCCACTTAAAGGGGAATTTCTCATGTGAAACATTAATGATCTATCACAAGACTCACGATATTGAGCTCCATCATTATACGTGTTACAACCTATAGATTCTATATAGAATGTTACAGACAAGGGAGGGCATTGCACCCCCAAAAGCTCTCCTCTGACACTGTGTATCCCCAATTATTGCCAATTGTGTTGATACTACAGATAACTGAAGCCCCTCAGTCTCGCTAAGTGCCGTCTCTTTTTGTGTTCCCTTGGATCGTCTCCCTTCCACGTGTGACACCCAATAAATCTCCCCCGGGCGGGTGGCCTGGTTGCCTAGGATCCTCCTGGCGTCTCCCATGAATCTGCTCTGAGTGTGTTCTGCTTATCTGCGGCTCAATGTCTTGTTCACCCCATTTAGCAGCGTTTGTCCATGCGCCCGGCGCCCCATTCACCTCCACTGTTTTGGGGTTAATAATGTGAGGTTTTTGTCTGGAGGTTTACAAGGACTTGTCGTGGAGTGCGGTTATTTATGTCAGGCGGCTGTCGCTAAAGCTTCTGATCTGCCACCAGGAATTGTTAGGTTGTTGGCCGATACATGAACATTAGGGGCTAATAGTCCTGGCAGGGGGCCGGGGGTCATGGGGGTCAATTTATACCGAGGGTTGTATGTCCTAAGCGGTGTCACCTGTGATATTGTGTGTAACGCGGCGCGGGGCACACGGACTACTGACCTTGTAGGGCATCAACCCCATGAAAAAATGGGACATAGGCCTTATAAATAAGGATGGGAGTAGTACAAACTGTGTAGTGTAATACAGTCTATGGAGGATGGGAGTAGTACAAGCTGTGTAGTGTAATACAGTCTATGGAGGATGGGAGTAGTACAAGCTGTGTAGTCTAATGCAGTCTATGGAGGATGGGAGTAGTACAAGCTGTGTAGTGTAATACAGTCTATGGAGGATGGGAGTAGTAAGTACAAGCTGTGTAGTGTAATACAGTCTATGGAGGATGGGAGTAGTACAAGCTGTGTAGTGTAATACAGTCTATGGAGGATGGGAGTAGTACATGGTCTGAGGGTCTCAGTTATGAGGAAAGATTAAAAAAACTTATTTAGTCTGGAAAAGAGACGACTACGAGGGGACATGATTAATTTATATAAATATATAAATGGTCCGTACAGAAAATATGTAAATATGGAAAGTTGTTCTAGGTTAAATCAAATCAAAAGACAAGGGGGCGCTGTCTGCATTTGGAGAAAACAAGGTTTAATCACCAGAGGAGACAGGACTTTTTTACTGTGAGAACTGGGAATCTGAGGAATAGCCAAGCTCAGGCGCTGGTCACAGCAGCGACAGCAGAAAGCTTCAAGAAGGGTCTAGAGGCCTTTTTACACCTAAATAACATTGATGGTTATGTTATATAGAATTGTGTCCCGTAAATGCCTTCCTCATCCAATCCCTTCCCTTCCGTGGTTGAACTTCCTTGGATAGACGTGTCTTTTTTCAACCGTATTAACAATGTAACTATATTTCACCTCCATTTAGCAATAGCTAAATGGGATAATCCATGTACTTCTTGATTGTCCATTTATTAAATAAATTATAGTACACTGGGCTGCGTAGGGTGCATCAAGTGCCCCTACTTATTCATGCAAATGAGAATCTCATTGCACTAGGTGCACGGCCGTATCTGCTAGTGCACCTGCTTTCTTCTTCCTCTGCTGCCCAGCACCAACCAGCAGCAGCGCCCCTCTGCTTAATGATTGACACCCCTTCTAAAAAATGAGTAATAGAAACCAGCTGGCACAGTTACACCCCTGGTGCGCAAAGAAGCTCATTTGCATAATGATAGAAGCAGAATCTTTCCTAAAATGACAGATCCTAGGAAAGCGGGAAATTTATGTGCAGAAATCTTATAGGTGCTCTACACGATGCTGGTTTTACTTATGATGTGATTTGGGAGAGGTTTTCCAAGAAAATAGAGAACCTGTCAACCTTCAGGCAGGGTATGAAATGTCCTTTCTAGAATTCCCTCTTTTACGTGAAATTTCACCCGCTTACCTATAAAAAAGTCAGGAAAATATGACTCTTCTCATCCAATTTTCACATGAGATGAGTCAAGTTTAGTGGTTGCAGAGGGAGTGTCACTTCAGAAGCTCATATCTTCTGTTCTATGGTACCTAGAAATATGTCATATTAAAGATAAGAATCTCATCTTTCAGATAACATCAGGCTTATGGTCCTGTGAGCTACAGAACTAGACATACAAGCAGTTAAAGGAGGATCTTTATCTATATCTGCAGCGCACATTTCCAACTATGTATTTAGCTGTCTGTAGCTCTGGGTCTGTAGGTTACAAATCCATAAGTCTGGTGCTATCTGAAAGGATAGAGCCTTATCTTTAATATAACACCAGCAACATGTTTCTAGGTGCTATAGAACAGAAGATGGGGGCTTCTTAACTGATACCGCCCCTGCAACCACTGACTCATCTTATATGAAAATAGGACGAGAAGAGTCATATTTGCAGGAGATTTTTTTTTTATAGGTAAATGGGTGAGATTTCACAAAAAAGTTACATTTTAGAAAGGAAATATATACCCTACCTGAGGGGGCTGGTTGTTTAGTGGGGTAAAACCTGGTCACAGGTTCTCTTTAAATGTTATCTCCTATCCTTACTTACTGATGAGTGAGGATTCAATGGCTGGGGCCCCGTTGGATCATGAGATAGGGATCACCTTCCCCCCATACGCTCCGGTTGAGCATACACTGGAGTTCCAGGACACGTGTTTAACCTGTTACCCCATTCATTATGGGGAATGGGACCCATATTCTTATTTTCAGTGGGGGTCCCACCATTAATCCATCCCCAGTCAGTTATGGTGCCACATTTCCGTGTCCCCCATTAGAATTGAGCTCCATGAAACTCCATAGGAAGCCAAATTCCGTAGTACAAATGAGACATCCCCCAACCATGACGGTCATATGTTTATCCATTGGGTACCAGTATGGCGGTCGTATTTATGGAAAACGCAGCTCATGAAATAGGGTTTACAATTCACCATGAACACAATGTAAGCCCCCGGCATGACTGTCCAGGGTCATCGGGGAAAATTGTATTTGGCAACTAATATTAGGTTCTTATTTCTTCAAATAACACCTTGTTCCACGAAGGATCCCAAAAGATTCTCCGCATAATGTTATCTATTAGAACATTAATATGGCGGAATAACAATAATTCGGGAGGAGAAGCATTATCCGCCCTCGTTACGTGATGGAGTCATTCCAATTAAATTGTCCTCGGAGGAGCGGGGTACCTCTGCCTCCAAACTCTATCTGTTCTCCGCAGCTAATGACGTCTCGTCATCTCCTGCCACCAAACGCTTCATAAGACCCCCATCTCGGAGGTTACGGGACAAGCACTATCCGCGCTCCTGGGAAACGCGCTCTACGAATTTGTAATTATAAGTCCATGTTCGAGAGGGATTAGCATCTGAGCAGAAAATAGTATTTCAATTAGGGAGAGGAATTCAATTTCTTTGTAATCGCTGTTTGCGCAGGCAAGGTGTTTGGGTGACACCGCTATACATCACACACAATTTTCCTCTTCCTTACAGAGATTTAAAGGTTTTGCAAACTGTTTGCCTAAAATGTACGGTAGAGAAATGACAGTGATGGCTCAGCCCCGGGGACAGGCTTAATGCATCACAAAAATGCATGGGGGGGGGAGTCTACCAACTCCCTCAACCCAACAAGGTCCGGACCACTCCCAGGAACAGGGGTAATGCTCCGGCAAATGCACAAAATTATAGAGAACCCCTTACGGGGTTCAAATAAACAGGAAAAGGATGGAGGGGAGGAGTCAGGAGGTCTTACCCTAATGGGGACACTTCACAACCGGTGGGATTTAAAGGCTATCACCCACCAATGGTACCAGCACCGATTGCAGGTGTTACTGGTGGGGCTGAGCGCATCCGGACAACTTTGCCAACAGAATTTAAAGGATAGCACCTGCAGTCAGTTACAACACCGATTGTGGGTGTTACCGGTGGGGGTCAGTATTTGGGTTTGGGTTCATTAGAGAAACCTTCTTTGTGTTTTATAGCTGAAGCTGATACTTTATTTCTTATTTAGGAGGTGGTCCCTTAACAGCAGCTTAACTCCCAAAAACAACATAATTGGGCAGTTGAATAACAAATTTCACAATCCTTATTTCATCAAATATCTGCCATCAAAGGAGACCTTCTCCAGAGGTAGGTTGGCTGAACGTCAGGGGAGGGTTAGGAGACATTGTATGGTTGGCTAAACCCACAGGTTGGTTAGCAGAACATTGGAGGAGAGTCAGGAGACATTAGGTGATTGGCTGAACCCAGAAGTTGGTAGAGAGAACATTGGAGGAGAGT
>WNYA01002651.1:0-36816 GCA_019512145.1 Engystomops pustulosus | reverse complement strand
GCGGGCTGGAGCCATTAATTCTTTTTCTGGGGTGGGATGGGGCCATTCATTCTATGTCTGGGGCGGGCTGGGGGCATAAATTCTAAGTGTGGGGTAGGCTGGGGGCATTAATTTAATGACTGGGGAAGGCTGGGGCCATTCAATTTATGTCTGGGGCAGGCTCTGGCATTGATTCTGTGTCGGGCAGGCTGGGGGCATTAATTCTATGTCTGGGGCGGGCTGGGAGGCATACATTCTATGTCTGGGGTAGGCTGGGGGAATTAATTTTATGACTGGGGCAGGTTGGGGGCATTAATTTTATGACTAGGGTAAGCCGAGGCCATTATTATTACACCTGGGTCATAGTCGGAGCTCTATTAATACTGGGGTGGGGGTGGGGGGTTAAGGAGGTTAAAGGATAGAAAGAAGAAATAAATTATCCTTACATTGTGGGGCACTATTTGTGTGGTACTAATATTGTAGGGGGCTCTATTACAGTATTTGGGGCACAGTATTGGTGGTAGCAGAAGAAGGGACAATGGGAAAGTGCAGAACATAAGACGTCTGTGTGGTAAACTTTGCAGGAACGCTGTGTACCTGGAGGAAGAGACAAGGTGATGGTGGAACTAATGGAGAAGAAGTATTATAGTAGTTATATTCCTGTACATAGAGGGCAGTATTATAGTAGTTATATTCTTGTACATAGGGGGCAGTATTATAGGAGTTATCATTCCTGTACATAGGGGGCAGTTTCATATATTTAGTATTCTTGTACATAGGGGGCAGTATTATAGTAGTTATATTCCTGTACATAGAGGTCAGTATTATAGTAGTTATATTCTTGTACATAGGGGCAGTATTATAGGAGTTCTATTCCTGTACATAGGGGGCAGTATCATAGTAGTTATATTCTTGTACATAGGGGGCAGTATTATAGTAGTTATATTCTTGTACATAGGGGGCAGTATTATAGTAGTTATGAGAAAAAGGAAAGTGATGTCATCGGCAACAGGCAGGTGAAGTAAAAAAATTCATCTTTATTTTCAATACATGGTGGTTAAAAAGTGATCACTGGGGAGAGAAAAAGGTAATTATAGTAGTTATATTCTTGTAGATAGGGGGCAGTATTATAGTAGTTATATTCCTGTGCATAGGGACAGTATTATAGTAGTTATATTCTTTTACATAGGGGCAGTATTATGGTTAGAGATGGGCGAATTTGTTAAAATTCGTTTCGACCCAATTCGCCAAACTTTTCGAAAAAATTTGATTCGACCTGAATCGAATCAAAACGAATCACGTTAAAAAACACGCATTTCCTGGCTGCAGAGAGCCTGTAGGGTATTGTAGAATGTTGTGCCATGCTTAAATATGCATAGCGAGCGTGGTTTGGTCTTCAAACAATGCTGTGTTTTAGTATGACACGCACATGACAGCCACGGCTCTTAGAATCGCTTCACTCTTCACTTCCATGTGCACTTACATAGGCCAACTTCCCCAAATAAGCGAAGCAGGAACGCAGCCTGACAAGGTAATGTCTGTGCCAGCTTGAAAGGACTGAGCTGAGGGCCAAGATCCCACTATAACATCAAAGAGTGCACTCTTTTTACACTGAGTGGAACAATGATATAGTGTGTTGGTGGCATCAAAAGCAGCAGCAGCAGCAGGAGCCCGCAGAGTGGCACAATGGTATAGTGTGAAGGTGGCATCAGTCGCAGCCAGAGCCCGCAGAGTGGCACAATGATATAGTGTGAAGGTGGCATCGGAAGCAAACAGGAGCCTGCAGTGTGGCACAATGGTATAGTGTGAAGGTGGCATCAGTAGCAGCAGGAGCCCGCAGAGTTGCACAATTATATAATGTGAAGGTGGCATCAGAAGGAGCAAGAGCGGCAGAGTGGCACAATGATATAGTGTGTTGGTGGCATCAAAAGCAGCAGGAGCCCTCAGAGTGGCACAATGATATAGTGTGAAGGTGGCATCAGTAGCAGCAGAGCCCGCAGAGTTGGCACAATGATCTATTTGTGTGTGGCATCAAAAGCCGCAGCAGAGCCCCAGAGTGCACAATGATAAAGTGTGAATGTGGCTCATAACCAAGGATCCCGCGGGTTGCACAATGTTAGTGTGAAGGTGGCAAATCAAAAGCAGCAGCAGGAGCCCTCCCGCAGAGTGCACAATGGTATATTGTGAAGACGGAAAATGAACAGAGGGAGGACGAAGGAAAAGGGGGATGTGAGGGTGGGATTTTCCGTCCTTATCCTCCTCCCGCAGCCAGGAAGCCCCGCGATTGGCACAATGGTCGTAGTGAGGTGGCATCAGTTACAGCATGATCCCGCAGAGGAGTGGCACAATGATTATATATGTGTGTGTGGCATCACAAAAGCCGCGCATGAGCCGCCAGAGTGGCACAATGAAGATATTGGAAGGTGGCATCATAGCAACGGAGACCCGTATTATGACGTAGATTTAACACGTAAATCTGGGGTAAGCTAGAGCCCCAAAGGTATTGCAATGTGCGTCTTCTACGATACCCCAAACTGACAGTGTAATTGTTTTAGTGGCCAATCACTAAAAACTACGTGATTGTTGACACGTACAATCTGGCTTCTGCTGTAAACGAGAAGCCCCCCAAAGGTATTGCCAATGTCCGTTATAAGATGCCCCAAACGTGATTATGTGTGTATTAAGATGTCTTATAAGCAGCGGATAAAGTTGTTGGGTCAGGTTGTTGGTTGTTTAGATATAAAACTAGCTGGATTTTGACACGTAAATCTGGCTGTATGTAACTAAGCCACCAAAGGTATTAACATGTGCGTATACACAAGATGCCCCATCAATTGACCAGCTCCAATAATGCAAGATAAATGAATGTCAAACCGACAAGATTTCTTAACATGCTATTCGAGTTTTGTTGTGTTTTTTGCCTTATAGATAAAACTGCCTATTTTGGGTATACAGATCCCCACTTAGAGAACAGGCGAGGGATTGCACAGCAAGAATCGTCACAGCACCAATAGAATCAGCTGGACGCTTACAGACATGAAGTTGTGAAGTGCTGAGATAGGAAAGGCTGATGTCTGGTTTTTTATAGGCTGTGTGACAGCACAAAAGCCTGCAGTCATGATTTGCTTACAGGTCTGCGATGTCATCGGTGTGTGTTGTCCTTTCTCACTTCCCAGAGTCTCCTGCCCAATGTAAACGTGTGTTTCTCGCACCCATTTTGCAGACAAAATTAGGGGAAAAAAAAACAACTCGTTCCCCAAATCAGCATAAACTTCGGACTTCGTGGCGATCATTTTTCTGGAATTCTAAACCCGAAGTTAGAATCATGAGAATCTGATTCCGCCCATCCTCAATTATAGTAGTTATATTCTTGTATTGGGACAGTAATTTATAGGTAGTCGCATATTCTTGTCCATATAGGGCATATTATAGTAGTTATTTCTTGTATCATAAGGGGGCAGTATTATAGTAGTTCTGTTCTTTTACATAGGGGGGGAAGTGGGGGGTTATTATAGTTGATATTCGTAATAGGGGCAGTATTATATAGTTTTATTCCTGTAGCATAGAGAAAGGTTATTTAAGCGTTCAGGTCCGTGTTTGCATCATTACTGATCGACAGGTCACATTCTTTGCACATTAAATTCACTTAGTAGCAAAAGATGTTCTTGTTTTGCATTAAGGCCATCTACCAACAATTTGTCTGTTATAACCCCACCCACATTATCTGACCACACCCACTTGTTTTCACTCCGCCCATAAAATGGGGCCACTTTTACAGTTTTTTCCAGGGCCATTTTAAATTCCCAGTTCGCCCCTGACAGTGACACAATTTTCGCGAGTTGGGATTTGCATGCCACCACATTGGATTTGAAATGAAACCTCTACAACAGAATTCAAGTGCAGATTGTAACGTTTAATTTAAAGGGTTGAACAAAAATAACTGAAAGAAAATGAAGGAATTGTACACATTTCTTTACAAACACTCCACATTTTAGGAGCTCAAAAGAAATTGGACACATAAACATAACCCAAACAAAATATTTTTATTTTCAATATTTTGTTGCGAATCATTTGGAGGCAATCACTGCCTTGAGTCTGGAACCCATGGACATCACCAAACGCTGGGTTTCCTCCTTCTTAATGCTTTGCCAGGCCTTTACAGCCGCAGCCTTCAGGTCTTGGTTGTTTGTGGGTCTTTCCGTCTTAAGTCTGGATTTGAGCAAGTGAAATGCATGCTCAATTGGGTTAAGATCTGGTGATTGACTTGACCATTGCAGAATTTTCCACTTTTTTGCACTCATGAACTCCTGGGTAGCTTTGGCTGCATGCTTGGGGTCATTGTCCATCTGTACTATGAAGCGGCGTCCCATTAACTTTGCAGCATTTGGCTGAATCTGGCCTGAAAGTATATCCCGGTACACTTCAGAATTCATCCAGCTACTCTTGTCTGCTGTTATGTCATCAATAAACACAAGTGGGCCAGTGCCATTGAAAGACATGCATGCCCCCACGTTGCCTCCACCATGTTTTACAGAGGATGTGGTGTGCCTTGGATCATGTGCCGTTCCCTTTCTTCTCCAAACTTTTTTCTTCCCATCATTCTGGCACAGGTTGATTTTTGTCTCATCTGTCCATAGAATACTTTTCCAGAACTGAGCTGGCTTCTTGAGGTGTTTTTCAGCAAATTTAACTCTGGCCTGTCTATTTTTGGAATTGGTTTGCATCTAGATGTGAACCCTTTGTATTTACTTTCATGGAGTCTTCTCTTTACTGTTGACTTAGAGACCGATACACCTACGTCACTGAGAGTGTTCTGGACTTGAGTTGATGTTGTGAACGGGTTCTTCTTCACCAAAGAAAGTATGCGGCGATCATCCACCACTGTTGTCATCCGTGGACGCCCAGGCCTTTTTGAGTTCCCAAGCTCACTAGTCAATTCCTTTTTTCTCAGAATGTACCCGATGTTTGATTTTGCTACTCCAAGCATGTCTGCTATCTCTCTGATGGATTTTTTCTTTGTTTTCAGCCTCAGGATGTTCTGCTTCACCTCAATTGATTGTTCCTTTGACCGCATGTCGTCTGGTCACAGCAACAGCTTCCAAATGCAAAACCACACACCTGGAATCAACCCCAGACCTTTTAACTACTTCATTAATTACAGGTTAGGGAGACGCCTTCAGAGTTAATTGCAGCCCTTAGAGTCCATTGTCCAATTACTTTTGGTCCCTTTGAAAAAGAGGAGGCTATGCATTACAGAGCTATGATTCCTAAACCCTTTCTCCGATTTGGATGTGGAAACTCTCATACTGCAGCTGGGAATGTGCACTTTCAGCCCATATTATATATATAATTGTATTTCTGAACATGTTTTTGTAAACAGCTAAAATAACAAAACTTGTGTCACTGTCCAAATATTTCTGGCCCTAACTGTAGGTCATATCGGGAGGGAGGGGTAGTCTTTCTCCAGAACTTAGCGATGAGACACTTTGCAGCCGTAACAATGTTTAAGACTAAGACAAGAGTATGCTTCCTAAAAGTCTGTGGGAAAATATTTAGTATTTAAGATTTTATACATAATGGGAGGCCTATCGAGAGAACCTGGGAAAGGGTCCCTTGTACCTGTGTCTAAAAGGGTGTGAGCAGTGGACAGTCCCAGAAGACATGATAAACATTGGCTTGAGAACCGCCACACCTCCAACAAGTGGGGGGGAGGGCAGGGTTAAGAGTATGCAGTAATTGAGGGGTGTGATACCAGTACATTAGTACTTTATATTGGTTCTCTTTATTTATTATACATGAGGCTGATTTCGCTGCCCGTCTCCAGATCAGAAGCTAAGGAGGACGTCATCCACAAACAGGGTAATTTTGAATTCTCTGTCCCTGATTTTATAACCACTAATGTCTGGATGGAGGCGGATAGCTGCAGCAAGGGGCTCTATGCTTAGCACAAAAAGGAGAGCCTGTCTGGTCCCATTCAGCAATGGGAAGGGGGCTGAGGAGGCATGGGGAAGTCTCACTGTAGCTGAGGGGGTTTTATAAAGGCTTCGGATTGCTGTCAGGAAGGGTCCCCGTATCCCAAATTGCTCCAAAGTAGAGAACATAAAAGGCCACCCTAAGCGATCAAAGGCCTTTTCTGCATCAAGGCTTAAAGGGAACCTACCACCACGATTCTACCTATAAAGGTAGAACGGGTGGTAGGTGGATGAATGGGATGTGAGGATAGCCCTTTTTTGGGGCTTTAATCCTTGAAATCCTAGGGAACTTTAATCCTGGGATATGTAAATTTTTTTAAGCTGCTACTGGGGCGTGGAGTAGCCAGACATGAGGCTACACGTCGCGGCTTCACCACACCCCAGTAGCCTCTTTTATCCGCCTACCATTTAATCTTCGCATACGCAGAACGCCGGGGACTTGGACGAGGGTGCGCAGCTATGAAGAGCTGCCCGACGGAGATTAAATGGTAGGCGGAGTAAAGTGGCTACTGGGGCGTGCAGTAGCCACCACTTGTAGCCTCATGTCCGGCTACTCCAAGCCTCAGTAGCCGCTTAAAAAAAGGTACATATCCCAGGATTAAAGTTTTCTAAAAGATAGCCGGGACATGAGGATTAGCCCAAAAAAGGGCTATCCTCACGTCCAATACATCCACCTACCACCCGATCTAACTTTATAGGTAGAATTGTGGTGGTAGGTTCCCTTTAAGAGCAAGAGTCGCCCAGCCTATCAGCAGCATCAATCAAGTCAATGACTCTTCGGCTATTATCCTCCCCCTGTCTGCACGGAGTAAAACCCACCTGATCTTTATGGACCAGGGAGGGAAGCCAGTAATTAAGTCGGGTCGCCAGGACCTTGGCAAAGAATTTAAGATCAGAGTTTAGCAAGGCTATAGGCCTATACATTTTACAATCTAGGGGGTCTTTACGTGGCTTAGAAATAAGAGTCAAAAAGGAGTGGGTCATAGTCGAAGGGATAGGTTGGCCATCTAGGTAGGAATTAAACAAGGTGACTAGCCTGGGATTAAGGATGGGGCAAAAGTCCGATAGTAACTGTAGGAAAATCCGTCTGGGCCTGGGGATTTACCCCCGGAAGGTCTTTAATTAAGTCAGCCAGTTCTTCCTAAGTTATTGGCTCATTTAGGGATGAAATCGCCTGAGAGGGGAGAGATGGGAGGTTACAGGAGTCTAAGAAGGAGCGCAAGCGTTCTTCTTTAGTAAGCGGGTCAGTTGGAAGTTGAGAAGGTAGAGAGTAAAGTTTGGCATAATAATCCTGGCAGATAGCAGATATCTGTCGCGGGTCATAGGTAGTACTGCTGTCTAGTGTATAAAATTGATTTGTCCGCCCAACGCAATTGATCGTCCCTAATCTGCGCTCTAGTGTCGATAAGTTCTTTACGAGTGCGTTTGTTGGGAGATCTATTCATGATGGACTCTAGGCGGTTCAGAGTGTCTTGGAGGTCAGTCAGTTGCCGCATGGAATCTTTTTTCAAATGGAAACCGATAGGCAAACGATGACGACCGGAAGCGGTATGACGTAGGATGCCGCTCACCGCTCCTCCTCCTCCCACCGCAGCCCTGCGAGAGCAGCTAGCCGACTGTAGCTGCCTCTTTCCCTGATGTGCGCTGAGGCCGCACTCCTCCGCTGACGACTCGGGCTGATGCTTCCAGAGACGGTGATCTTTGACCGGCCCGAGTGGAGTGGGGGCTGGGGCGATCACGGAGAGCCGCGGTCTCGGCCTCGCTGATCCTTGGGCCGGCATACCAGGGGTATACCTGGCGTGTACAGCAGCGGCGCCTGAACCCGACAGACAGTGCCCGGGCCCGGACGCACTTTAGCGAATTCCGGCTCTACGAGAGGGACCTTGGATGGCTATAGAAAGTTGTTGGTGATGACGTATGGAGAGGCTAAGGACCGGAGGGACCGCCACATGAAATGGTAACTTGCGGAAGCCTGAAGTTGTGAATATATGGCCAGTAGGCTGAAGGTGGTGAGATACACTATTATATGTTGGATTCTAACCGCTCCTGTTGTGCTTCTGCTTCTACTTAATGTTTCTACTTAAGGCTGGAATTTCTTGCTACTTACCCCTCTCGTTGGACTTGGCTTGAGACTGCTTATTAACATCTACTTCTTTGCTAGGCGAGAAGGGGTTGTAGTTGGCTGTAGAAAATGCGTAAAGCTTTGAAGCAAGGGAAAAGCACCCAAAAGAACATGTGACATGTGTTTGACTGTTACTTAAAAGTAATAAGAAATTGGATAACGGTTAATATTTCAACCTAAACATTGACTGCTGTTGCTTGTCTACTGATATCTATATCTAGACAATATCTATATCAATATCTATATAGATCTAATATACAATATCTATATCTAGACAATGAGAGCTTGAAATCCTGAATACTACCGATAATATGCACCAACTGCGAGCTGAGTAATATTGTGTGCCCCTCGAATAGGGGAGGGATAATTGGTAAATACAAGTGGCTCTGCAGTGGTTTTTCGGATAGACTCTTTCTCTTTTTTTTTTTTTTTTTTCTTTGGAGCCCTATTCGACACAGACACAGATCAGTACTTAAAGGAATGTGAATGGGCAAAGTATTGCTTCCAAGATATTTCATTGCTTCTGCCAACTGGACAACCGGCAGTTACTAACTCTCTCTCCTCAGCTATTAACCTTTTTCCCCGCTCATAGTGTCGTTTGATATATATCTATTGCTATGCTTCTAAGCACTTAACCTTTGGCTGGCTGATTTTGTTGCATATTGCATATTTATAACATATTAGGGGACTGGCCGGTCCGGATGCTCTTTGTAACTCGTGACTGATCCCCTAATGTATCTGTATATCTTGTAACTAACAGACAGTGAAAATTGTAATTTTTTTTTCTGTTTAATTACAGGTACGCTGTGTTGGTATAAGTTAGTGCTGCCCAGTAGGAGGAACCCCCAGGTGGCCCCTTTAGGTTATTATTGGGTTGGATCTTAATCCGCAATATACAGCTGTGAGACAAAACGAGGGAGGAATGGCGCCCAAAGTTGATAAGTCCGAGAAAAGGAAATCTCAAGGGGTGGTGTCACCAAAGGAAAAAGGGATCCTTAAGGGAGAGAATAAACTGGATAAAATGTGGCAATCCCCCCAGACAAGGACTAAAGTGAGTCAGAAACAAGGGACAGACTCAAAGGGGCCCACCAGATCGAATGCAGAAAAAATCGTACAAGACGAGATGGGACCGAGCAGAGTAGGTCTAGAGGAGGTGGAAAGAGATAGTGGGTCAGACACGAATGTAACATTGAATAAGGACTCGGTCCTTGAAATTTTGCAAGCGATAAAAGATTGTAAAGCCTCAGTCCTGGAATTGACGAATAAATTTGAGACAGAAATCTCTTCAATGAAGGGTGAACTAATAGGAATAAGAGAAAAACTTAAAGGGAATGACAATAAGATAGGTGAATTAACAAAAGAAGTGAGCTGCTTGAAAAAAGAGATTAATCACCTTAAGGAAGGCAGAAGTTCCCTCCAAAAAAAGCTAGATGAGATGGAAGACAGGTCCCGGAGGGCCAATATACGAGTGGTCGGCTTGCCGGAGAGATCAGAGGGGGGGGAAGCCCATTGAGTTCATGGAGAAATGGCTTACTGAGATAGCGGGAAAAGAAAATGTATCCCCTTTATTTTGTGTAGAACGGGCGCATAGAGTACCAGGCAAACTGCCCCCTCCTGGAGTGGGACCAAGGCATCTTATTGTGAAACTGTTACTGTCTAGAGACAGAGATGCGGTGTTAAAGAGAGTAAGGGAGAAAGGAGAAGTTTTTCAGGGAAACTCAAAAATTATGTTATTCCCGGACTACTCGAAAACCACGCAAAATAAAAGGAAGAGTTTTGTTGAGGCTAAAAGGAGATTACAGAAGGGTAATCTAAGATATGCTCTTCTTTTTCCCTCTAAATTAAGGGTTATCTACCAGGACGAGGCTTTGTTCTTTGAGACCCCAGAGCAGACGATGGAGTTGTTAGACCTAAAAGGGTTATGAGACTGTTAGAAAGACGAATTATCCTTGTAATTATGCATTGGGAAGGCTGGTGACAGCAGGGTGAAGGGAGGGGGAGAAATGGAGAGGTGAGGTCGGAGTGGAGAGACCTACAAGAAATGGTGTGTAGGCAAAATAAAGGTGAAGGGGACCCGGTAAGAGGGGGGGTGTTTTTTTTTTTTTTTTTTTTTCTTTTCTCTTCCTCCTTGAGTTATGGGGACCACTAAGCTATTGACTTGGAATGTCAGAGGGATGGGGGAACATATTAAAAGAGTTGCTATTTTTGACTGTATAAACAGGCACCTTCCAGCCATTGTAGTCTTAATAGAAACCCACCTAACACAAGAAACAATAAGTAGATTAGAGCGTAAGTGGATAGGGAAACAGTTTCATTCTTGCCATACCAATCTTTCCAGGGGAGTTAGCGTTTTAATTCATCAGAGAATAGACTTGAAGGTATTAAAATCTAAATCCGACGATTATGGTCGGTATGTTTTTATCGACGCGATATTGGAAGGTCTGAGATGTGTGCTGGCCTTTGTATATATTCCACCACCGTACTCTTCAGAGATCATTAGGCACTTGCTGAGGTTCCTGGACAACTGCCCGAATTGTCCAGTATTGGCCTGTGGAGATTATAATTGCATAATGAACCCTGAGATAGATAGAATATCATGTGATTCCTCTAGGAAAATAGGAGAGACACCCCTGAAAAAGATCTGTGATGAGGTAGGACTGTTAGACATATGGAGGCAAAAATACCCACAAAAAAAAGCATATTCATGTTTTAGTAGATCACACAAAAGTATGTCCAGGATAGATCTTGCCCTGGGCAATGGGACCTGTATGGATCATATAACAAAAATGACGTACGAGCCTAACACCATATCGGATCACTATCTCATAGTACTAGATCTAAGAAGTAAGTGTATCAGTGGGGGGAATACATTACCTTTTAGAATTAATGCACATTGGTTGACAATATTGGATATGGATCAAGCCTTGATGGAGGAGATAGAGTCATTTTGGGAAGATAATAAAGGGAATATGGATGTAAGGATTGTCTGGGACGCATTAAAGTCTCATATTCGGGGTTTTGTATTTAACAAAATCCACTGGGCTAGGAAAACCCAGCGCTCAAAAGAAGGGAAGCTAAAAGAGAATATTAAAAAATGTAGGGAAAATTTCAGAGCAACACCAAATGTTGAGAACTTTGAAAAATTGAACTTGGCCCATAAGGAGTTGTCAGACGAACTAATAGATAAATCAGTACATGCCAACCTTTTTGCAGGATATAGGAAATATTATGAGGGGGGCAAACCCGGTAGGATGTTAGCTAGGGTGGTACAAAGCCAAGATCACAACCCCGGTATAAATGTAATTAGGACTAGGAAGGGGAACCTGACAAATGACCAAAACATAATTCAGAGGGAGTTTGTTAATTTCTTTTCTGAGTTATACTCTTCAAATGCAACACAAGGGGCAGATAAGATTACAGAGTACCTTGGTGGGATTGAACTCCCGAAGCTAACCCCCGACCAAAAGGGACAACTAGATGAACCAATCATGGGGAAAGACTTAGAGGTAGCCCTTGGCACCATAGTGGGAAACACAACCCCTGGGTCGGATGGAATACCTTTTGAACTATACCGGAGATGTGGGAAGGTGTTAATTCCGATTTTAGCAGAGGTATTGAGGTACTCATTGGGGAAAGGAAGGCTGCCGATATCATTGAACGAGGCAACAATATCACTCATCCCTAAGAAAAATAAAGTTAATACAGAAATAGAATCATATCGTCAATATCCTTATTCATACAGGATATAAACTATTATGCGCATAGCCATATTTCCCTAAGACTGTCAATTCTGTTGCTGGGGGTTGGTTTAGGTGATCCTACTTGATCAGTCTGGTTCTCCAGGATGTATTATATGGTAGTAATATTAGAAAGGTCTTCGCAGGCATACAGTGGGGCCGGGCGGTGGTTTGTGGGAGGGGAACGCATCTCCATCATGTTTGCTCGATGCTGGCTAAGGACCCTTCGACAGGGTGGAGTGGGTCTTCCTCTGGGCGGATTGAGGGATTCGGGTTTGGACAACAAGTCAGTGATACTATAGTATCGATTATATATTCGGAACAACCAAAGGTTCCAAAATTAAAATAGTCAAGGTTCTGACGGTAAAACAAAATAAACCTCTTAAGAAGGACGAAGACAAGATGTCTAGTCTCTCATCCGTTTATTTGTGTTGTCCTGACCATAAGCAATTAAGGTTGTAGAATGATACAGGCATTTATCGTGGTGGCGGCCGCAAGGATCGAGGACAAAATGTTTCACTGTATTTGCTGAGACATACTGTTACAGTAGAGCCATACAGAGGGAAATCTATTCCAATCATTAGGGATATAATCCGGGCTTTCGGTTAAATACTCTGGATAGAAGTAACTTGGAGGTAACCTCCTCTCTTTTCCAGGTGGAGAATTTTCTTTGTGAAAATAGGGGGAAAAAATGCGGTGATGGTGGCACCCAACAGGATTGATACCATTGAATTTTGGGTATTTAAAGTGTTTATTGATACCAATAGGCACAGTTATTGACCATAATATGCTAATTCTAAACAAATTCGAAAAGAAAAATCTGTATGGACTACTAAGTAATTTACATTATGCACGCCTAATTAGTTGGCACTGGTCAAATGATCTTTGACTACCCCAATGTCCAATGTTATACAGCTTACCAATAATATATGGATTTAACAGCAAATTTTTAAAGTTATCGAGAGGACTTCTGAATGAAGCTAATTGGGGGCAGGAAGAGGGTGAGGCTTAAATTGGAACTCTCTCATAAGCCCAAACGGAAAGGGAGGCTGGGCATTGCCAAATTTTTTCTTTATTTTGTGCTTCGGTACTGCAAATATACTAGGGGGGAGGGAGATGATAGAGAGGCAATCTACATTCAGTTATTGCCCAAGGGTACCTATGGAATTCAATAGCGGGTTGCTTTTTTGGAATCGGGGTATGGTGAAAATGCACAAGATACCAGGGGCTCCACGGACTACCCACTTTGTAGCGTGTGTAATAGATTATGGATTGGGTCAAAAAAAACCTATAACGGCTGTGTTATCGTACAAGTATATTCACCATTACTGAGTGCGTATTAATTACCGTCACTTTAAACAGACGTTGCAAGCAATTTAGGATCGGTAGAGAATTTTGGGCAGTTAGGGGTTATTGGCAAAATTGGCAAAACATGTGTTGTGGATTGGGAAATATTAATGTCGTTTAATATGATTAAGGATTTAGACTAAAAATAGAGGAGGGGAGCAACTCTTTCACTACGTTCAATGTATCTACAGCATTAAAAAACACTAAGTACGAACCGCACCTTTAAAAAGAAGGAACGCCAGCGGTGGTTGCTTGCATTTTTTTGTCGCAAAGGCAATCAAAAGGGCGAAACTACAACCCTTCTATTCCACAAAATCTCTAGCATTTTATCGCGCTCCCACCCTTCTATGATGGTTTGTTTATTTTCATAGTCGTACATAAGACCGTGTGTCACTCGCAGACGTTGGGCCCCTTCCGCGCTGCAATGGGCCACTCTGTACCCCAAACCGGTGGGATTGGAATGTTCCGCAGCCTTACATTAATCAATCTTACTACAAATTTTCTCTCTGCTCTCCTACCCCCATTAGAAAGGTCTTCGCAGGCATACAGTTGGGCCGGGGGGGGGACGCGCTCCATCCTGTCGATCGATGCGGCTAAGGCCTTCGACAGGGTGGAGTGGGTCTTCCTCTGGGAGGTTTTGAGGGGATTCGGGTTTGGCACACAGTTCGTGAACTATATTCGATTATTATATTCGGAACCAAAGGCCAAAATTAGACATATCGTCCAATATCCTTAATCAACGAGGATATAAAACTTTATGCTGAAATGAAGCCTATTCCCATAAGACCTGTCAATTCATGTTGCTGGGGGGTTATCACTGATCATTGATATCTGGTTCTCCAGGGAGATTAAGGTTAGTACATATTAGAAAGGTTTCGCAGGCATTACAGTTGGGGCCGCGGGGTGTGGGAGGACGCACTCATCCTGTTTGCATCGATGCTGGTAAGGCCCTTGACAGGGTGGAGTGGGTCTTCCTCTGGCGGGATTGAGGGTTCGGGTTTTGGAACACAGTCATGGAACGCTATAGTTCGATTTATTATATTCGGAACAAAAAGAGTTTCCAAAATTAAATAGTCAAGGTTTCTCTGACGGAAAAAAATAACTCTTACAGAGGGACGAAGACAAGATGTCTCCATCTCCTCATCTTATTTGTGTTGCTCCTGGCACCATAACAATAAGGTGTTAGCAAATGATACAGGCATTTCGGGTGGCGGCGCAAGGATCCGAGGACAAAATGTTTCCTGTATTGCTGGGACGACATATGTTACTAGTAGAGCCATACAGAGGGAAATCTTTCAATCATTAGGGATATAACTCGCTGGTTGCGGTTAAATATCTCTGGATTAGAAGTTAACTGGAGTCCTCCTCTTTTTCCCGGTGATGGAATTTTCTTTGGAAAATGGGGGAAAAATTGCGGGATGGTACCCCCAACTGGGATACCATTGAATTTTGGGTCTTATAAAGTTGTTATTGAACCAAAGAGTATATGGATCATTATATTTATATGCCTATAATTCAACAAGATTCGAAAGAACAAATCTGTATGGACTATAATAATTACCATTATGCACAGCCTAATAGGTTTGGCACTGGCCAACATGATCTTTGTACCACCAATTGTCCAATGTGTATACAGCTACCACAATAAGGATTCAAACAGCAAATTTTTAAAGTTATCAGGAGAGGACTCTGAATGCAGCTTAATCTGGGGACAGGAAGAGGGTGAGGCTTTAAATTGGAACTCTTCATAAGCCCAACGGAAAAGGTTGAGGCTGGGCTATTGCCAAATTTTTTTTTATTTTGGCTCGGGTACTGCAATATTTACAGGGGGAGATAGGCCCAGTATGGGGAGGAAAGACGGCAATGCTGACACATTCCAGTATTGGCCAAAGCGGTCCCACAATGGCTTTCAATAGGCGGGTTGCTTTTTTGGAATCTGGGGGGGGGGGGGGGGGGTGGATGCGGTGGGGGGGGGGGTTGGGGGGGGGGGGGTCGGGGGGGGGGGCGGGAGGGGGGGGGGGGGAGTGGGGGGACGGGGGGAGGGGGGGGGGGGGTGGGGGGTGGGGGGGGGGGGGTGGGGGGGTGGTTGAAATGCACAGAAACTAGCACGGATACCATTGGAGGTGTTTAGTTAAAATATGGATTGGGTCAAAAAAAAATACGAGCGGAATGATAGATAATATATTCCCAGTATGGAGTAATCATAACTTAAAAAGAGTTGCAGCATTTAAGGATCGGAGATTTTGGGAATTGCAGGGGTATGAGCAAAGCACAAACTTTTGGGATGCGGAAATTAATGTCGTTTAATATGAGTAAGGATTTTGATAACTAGAGGAGAAGCACTAATTTCATACGTTCAATATCTCACATCGAATAAAAATATAAGTAGACCAAAGACCTTATTAAAATAGGAAAGGAGCCATGGTGGTGATTTTTTGGGAAAATAAAAGGGAAAAAAACAAATACGAGCCAAATATATAGATTATCTCGATACAACTTCTATGATGGTTGGGTCATAGTAGTAAAATGAAAGGGGAGAGGACATTGGGCCCCCCTCAGAGATGGCAATGGTCACATATGTACCAAAATTCTGCGGAATCTGGCAATGTATCCGAAGCCGTTTTAATTAATACAACTTAAAATTTATATAGGCTATACAAAACCCAAAACATATTAATAGGTTTAGGAAAACGTTAATGAAATAGAAAGAGCAGAATATGTATTAATGAGTTGCGTTATGATGACTTTAAACTATATTGCATACGGGTACACGTTGTTAAAGACACACTACAGTACAGCATGTAATGACCTATAAGTAGGTATTGTAACATTTTCTGCGAAGCTTACAATATCTTATCTACAATGCGGTGTTATCTTGACGGTGTTTAAATTGATATGTATACGGAAAATTTATAAAATATAAAGCTTTAAAAAAAAAAATGGCAAGAAACGAAGAGACAAAACTGGCCATCCCGCATTATGCCTTTTGAGCCTCCAGCAGAATTCGATTCAGAAGATAGAGCCTTGTTTTGGTAGTAGAAAAATTAACGGTGTGGCACAAAAGTTTGGATCTCAAATGGGGGTTTGTGAAGGAGTCTCTCATTCAGCGCAGTGAGTATGTGACACTGCCTCAGAAGCCGGGGCAGCAGATCGTGTTACACAATGAGGACCACATGATGGAACACGTAATCCTTACCCATGCTTCGCCCTAGCTAAAGTCGGAACGACATAATGTTACGCAAAGAAAATATCACTCATCCCTAAGAAAAATAAAGTTAATACAGAAATAGAATCATATCGTCCAATATCCCTTATCAACACGGATATTAAAATTTATGCGAAAGCCCTATCCATAAGACTGCAATCTGTTGCTGGGGGGTTGATCCACCCTGATCAGTCTGGTTTCATCCCAGGGAGATACATGTCTAGTAATATTAGAAAGGTCTTCGCAGGCATACAGTTGGGCCGGGGGGGGGACGCATTAGAAAGGTCTTCGCAGGCATACAGTTGGGCCGGGGGGGGGACGCGCTCCATCCTGTCGATCGATGCGGCTAAGGCCTTCGACAGGGTGGAGTGGGTCTTCCTCTGGGAGGTTTTGAGGGGATTCGGGTTTGGCACACAGTTCGTGAACTATATTCGATTATTATATTCGGAACCAAAGGCCAAAATTAGAATAGAAAGCAGAATATGTATTAATGAGTTGGTATGGATGACTTAAACTATATTTGCATACGTGTACACGTTGTTAAAGTGACAATACAGTAAGCATCGTAACTGTACCTATAATTAGGTATTGTATACATTTTTCTGCGAAGCTTATAATATCTTATTCTACAATGCTGCTTGTTATCTTTGATGGTTGTTAATATGTATGTATACGGAAAATTTATAAATAAAGCTTTAAAAAAAAAAAAATGGAAACCGATAGACATACAATGGCCATGCATTATGCCTTTTGCGCCTCCCGTAGAATCGCTTCAGAAGATAGAGCCTTTGTTTTGGTCGTAGAAAAATTTAAGGTGTGGCAAAAGTTTGTCTCTCAAATGGGGGGTTTGAAGGAGTCTCTCATTCAGCCGCCAGTGACACTGCCTAGACGCCCTGGCCGTCAGATCGTGTTCCACCATGACAGGGACATGATTGGAACACGTAATCCTTCCCATGTTCGCCCTAGCTAAAGTCCGGACCGACATAATGTTAGCAAAGAAATAGTCGATGCAAGTGTGAGTTTGGTGAGGGTGAGAGAAAAATGTGTAGGACCTATCTGTTGGGTGGTTAATAAGCCAGAGATCATACAGAGATTATTTGCGGATAAGAACTATAAAATCTCTGGAGAGTCGTTTAAGGACTGGGGGAATGGCCTCTGATTTAGAGATTGACGGTCAATCAGTTCATAGAAAATCATATTGAAATCACCCCCATTAAGAGAGTTGCTGGAGGGAAGGTGCTGAGCTTTTTGAGGACTCTAGTGACGAAGCGAATTTGGGATATGTTGGGGCCTAAATTATAAAAAGTAATCTGTTTATCTCCAATTGTACCATGGACAATAATATAACGGCCACCCGGGTCTATATAGGAGGACACCACTTGGAAGGAGCAGGATCGGGAAAATAGTATGGCTACTCCCGCACTCTTACAGAGTAGGTAAGAGGAAAGTATCTGCGTACGAAGTTGAAGGAGGAAGAGTTATCAAAATGCGTCTCTTGGATAAAGGCTACTTCAGCAAGCAGAGACTTAAGCTCCTTGAGGACTAATCTCCTTTTTACAGCTGGAATTGAGACCTTTAACATTCAATGTGATACACTTAACCATGATGTGCCTTTAAAGGAGGACATAGCTTCTGTAGCACATGCTGCCTGAACAACAGGGAGGGGGTCCATGTCCTAGGAAGTGCATGTTGCTTTCTAAGGGCAGGATCCAGGAGAGTAGTAGTGTTGGCCTGTGGATGGGAAAGACACAGAAGGGAGGGGAGACTGTACAAACTCACAAAAAACATAGATACAATCAAAGAAAGAACCTAAAGTATCACAGAGAACCAGGACTGAAATATCCTGGCAAGGGACAGAGTGGTCGGGACGACCCAAAGATCAGTATCGAATACAATACGCCGTACTAACAGCAAAAGGTGGGAACCATCCAAGTCCCTAGAGTGGGGGATAAGCCGGAGGTAGCTACCAGATAGAACCTATTCAGCTATCCAGCACATCTACCAGCTATAAACAAAGCAAGAAAATTAGAACAAATGTAAACCACAAAAAACAGCAAATGTCAGAAGCATCAGGTCAGTATAGGAATTTCAAACCAATTCAGAAATCAAGATAGGCGGGCACAGTGCCCGTGTTGGCTTGCGTATAGAGTTCAAGAAGCATCATGGGCAGGCGAGCCAGGGCAGTGTCTCTCCTGGGGGAGGTAGCAGGAGCTCTGCGTATCACCCCTATCCAGGGGTATAGTAGGTTGCCTAAGTGGGCTGCCCTGTGCTTCTCAGGGGAAGGCAGGTGCAGCTGGGCTCAAGCCTGGGGAGGGGGACCGCGTCTCACCTTCTTGCTGCTTCTGCAGCACACCTGTGTCCACTGTCTGCCCGGGATCCAGCTGCGTGGTCGGGGCCCAGTTGCTGAACAGAGATGGTGCCTGCCGGTGTTCGAGCCTCTTCCACGAGGAGGAGGAAGCTGGGTTGCTCGAAGTGGCGTTCTGGGGAGCTGCTGCAGGAACGCAGGTCTCCCCTACCGTCTTCGGGGGTAATGCAGAAGCACAGCAGGTCTGCGGCGAGCTCGCTCCTCCAGGGAATTGAGTGTGCGGAGGCCCTGAGAGCTCAGATGAGGAGGAGGAAGGCAAGATGGTGCCTGGCCTCATGGCGGTAGCAGCAGCCGCGGGAGTCCTGGCGGACCGGCGGATGAAAGAGTCCAGTGTATGTAAGGGGGTCGGGTGGTTGCGGTATACTCGGGGTAGCTTTCCACTCACTTTTTTCCCCATATGGGCCTGGGGTGCTGTTGTGGTGAGTGCTGGTAGACAGGGGAAGCACAGAGCGCTCAGGTTATGCGTCCGCCATCTTGCTCGTCCGCGCACGCCCCCGCGACACATAACCCTTTAACTGGGCCGGGAGGATTGAGCATACATGGACACATATCCCTTTAACTGGGCACGGAGGGGTGAGCATACATGCCACCATATCCTTTTAACTGGGCATGGAAGAGTGAGCATACATGGACACATATCCCTTTAACAGGGCATGGAGGAGTGAACATACATGCCACCATATCCCTTTAACTGGGCCTTCTTGCTTTGCAAAACCACCATTCTCAAAGTTGGATCCAAACCAATAAAAAGATCCCCCTGACTTCCACTGCTTAGTTGGTGGTGTATAGTGCGAATGGGACGTGTGACACAATTTGAAAGTTAAATCCCGCTCTCATTCCGAATCAGTCGGCCTGTCCTACGGCATCCCTCCCACCCGTTTCTGACGCATGAAAGCCAGTGCCACAATCCGATCGGGTGCGACACAATTTCGACGCAGACACTTGTTAAATACCTGTCACATCTGTTCAATCCCCGAAAACGATGAACAGTCCGACGAAAGTGAGCAGCGCGACCCTTAGTAAATAAGCCCCATTGTGTACAGTTTTGGGCACCAGTGTATAAAAAGGCCATTCGTTTATTAGTACTAATGCTTGAACGGACAGTACAAGGATCTCATTTTTATACCTAGGCCTGTGACCAGGACAAAGGGGCATCCTCTACACCTGGAGGATCGGTGGTTTTTGCATTCTCTGTATAGGAAAAGGTGAAAATTAATGCAAGGAATATTCACCCAAGACAAATAACACTATGCAAGAAGACATAAAGAGGAACTAGACTGACAGGAAAACTAGAAAGACATTTATTTTCAATTTGAACTAGGATTGTACATCTTGTTTTCTTTAGTTATTTCCCATTGGAAAGGCAGAATTACAAATAATAGCATTATTTCCCAAAGGTATGTAGTCTAGAAATACATACTAAAGATCACTGTTTATGATACCACTTAACATTTTCTTTTATCAGATCACTTAAAATGTTTAAAAACAGTACAATCCATTATCTTCCACTGGAAGGAGCCCCAAGTCCTTTTAATATGATTCCAATTACAAAGCTAAAATTAATTTTGACAGTCTTCCAAGAAGTTAAGAAAAAAGATGAAAGATAGTTATGCCGTGACTAAATATTCCATGTAAAAATCAGGGTCATCCAAAACATTTTTTAAGGAAAAAATGTTTACTTCATGCTTTCTACAAAGGATGAAACATTTATAATATATTAAAGGTTTAATTAAGACGAATAAACGTAATACCCTATACTGAACTTAAGCTGGCCACTTAATCAAAGTTGGCATTCTTCAGACAAAGAAAAAGTTTTTAAACTGTAAACTTACTAGAGAACTTTGTAAAATATATGTAGGAGCATGACCTAAAGTAATGTTTAACAGTACTGAAAAAGGGTAAGATCGTGTGATTGGTTGTGATGGTTTTCTAGTAACAGGTATGATGCAGTGAACCAAATTGGTGTAGTAAATTCTATCTCATTATATAAGAATGCAAATTGTTGATAACATAAGAAGAGTTTCAACTGAAAAAAAGTGAAAAGTGAAATTAAAAAAGTGTTTTTCACTAAACTTTTGCACAATGAAAATCAGCATATACATGCAGCTCTTCAGACTGACCTGCACTGAACCTATGTCTAGTGGCATCCTCTCCCTGGCTCTGTCGTGACCATATCAGGAAAAAGATCTAATTAGTACTGTCACTACCACTGCACATAAACAATTAATCAACACATCAATGAAGTAAAAAATTTGTTGTTAATAGGGCGGTTGTGGTCTGGCTGCCTCGCTGCATGGATGTGTAAAGATTAGAGATGAGCGAGCACTAAAATGCTCGGGTGCTCGTTATTTGAGACAAACTTTTCCCGATGCTCGAGTGCTCGTCTCAATAACGAGCCCCATTAAAGTCAATGGGAGACTCGAGCATTTTTCAAGGGGACCAAGGCTCTCCACGGAAATGGACAGGAAACAGCAGGGGCAGCATGCATGGATGCCTCTGAGGCTGCTTAATCGCACCATTATGCCAAATCAGATCGCTCCTACCATATACTGCAATACTTCTGTATTTAAATAGATGGCATTTTTGCAGCTCATTCATTACAATGAGCCACTGGCTCATTGTAACGAATCTGCAGAAGCCATTAAGCCTCGGGTCAAATGAAGACCCGAGGCTACCATGGCAACTGATAGCTGCCCCCCCGATGATGTTCGGGGGCACGCCGCCGTCTTTTAAATGCCAGCGGCGACTTTGCTGGTGGCAACGGAGAGGTTAATAGCCGCGATCGGTGCAAGCACTGACCGCGGTTATTAGCGGTGGGGGTTTTCTGCAATATGCAAAAACCCCCATTTTGTATGAAGAGGACTTAGCCGTGAGCCCACTTCATACATTCCCTACACCTCTGCGCCGTAGAGCTACGGCGCAGAGCGTTAAGGGCTTAAAGGGCAGAGTCTCTACATATTATTGGTCTATATCCTATGACATGTCACCCTACCAACCACCTGAGTACTATTAGACATATCTGGGTTTCAGCACCATGTTGTGAGAGAAATATCTCTATCTCTGATGTGATGTGGGTACTGTACGGTTGTATAGTATGGGCTGTGTGAATCAGTCACACACACTCATGTAGCTTTAAGACAATTCCCACTTTATTTAGATAGCAGAGAGTTCTTATAGGTTTTTGGAAACAAAGAAACTTTACTGGGCATGCGTCACATTCCTTCCCCTTGAACAGGATGTGTACGTGTAAGGTGATCTTTAAGACATCTCTGCAGAGATGCAGTTTTCTGACAATATAGGCATAGTAAAAGAGAAGATGGAGAACACATTACAAAATGGATTCTGTTCTCTCACAATAACGCTGTAAAATTGTATGTATTTGGTGATATTAGTAATAGAAATGTTATAGACTTTTTAGTGGTTGTATTTATTCTCATAAAAATTTTAATTTTTAAGGGTTAACAACAGTCAGTTTTACTATATAACAGTTTATTGTTTCCCCCACCTCTTAAGCCCATAGTTGCCGGTATTGGCTCTTTAGGCGAAAAAATTGGGAGAGTGGGTGTATCCCAGGTACATTAGGGACACCAAGCATTTAGTAGGCCTATTGGATCGCTATGCGTGGGCACCAGATTGTTTCTGGTTAACATGCAATGTGATCGCTTTATACCCCTCACTCAATCATGACATTGCCTTACGTAGTTTGTCCCTTTTCCTGAGTAGATACAGTACTTACTCTAATGAAACTAAAGAGTTCATTGTTCTAGCCGTGCAGTTCCTTTTAAAAAACAATTATTTTTCATTTGATGGAGAATTTTTTATTCAAAAATGCTATTTTGAGTGGTCTTATCTAGAGATGAGCGAGAACTAAAATGGTCGGGTACTCGTTATTCGAGACAAACTTTTCCCGATGCTCGAGTGCTCGTCTCGAATAACGAGCCCCATTGAAGTCAATGGGAGACTCGAGCATTTTTCAAGGGGACCAAGGCTCTGCACAGGGAAGCTTGGCCAAACACCTGGGAACCTCAGAAAAGGATGGAAACACCACGGAAATGGACAGGAAACAGCAGGGGCAGCATGCATGGATGCCTCTGAGGCTGCTTAATCGCACCATTATGCCAAAATTATGGGCAACAGCATGGCCATGACAGAGTGACCGAATGAGGCTAGATAGCATCTAAAACATGCAATAATTGACCCTGACACTATAGGGGACAGCATGCAGAG
Organism: Engystomops pustulosus; assembly: GCA_019512145.1. Lineage (NCBI taxonomy): Eukaryota > Metazoa > Chordata > Amphibia > Anura > Leptodactylidae > Engystomops > Engystomops pustulosus. The sequence goes on along the minus strand of WNYA01002651.1, from coordinate 13,862 downwards.
CCAGCGGCAGGCTAGAGAGTGTCATGGCGACATACCCTAAATGGACTCAGGCTTCACCAAAGGAGGTGAGCAAGAAGCGCTGAAATGATTTCCTATTTGAACAAAAGGTAACACCCGCGATCGGTGCTTGCACCGATCGCGGGTGTTAACCCTTTGATCGCCGCCGGCAAAGCTGCCGGCGGCATTAAAGAGCTGGCGGCGCGTGGGCGCCGCCATCTTGGCTCCGATCGTCACTCCCCGTGACGTCACCGGGGAGCGGCGATCCGTTGCCATGACAGCCTGGGATCACACAAAGATCCGAGGTTGTCATGATCGAGGCTATCTATTACAATGTGCGATCTGGAGAGGAAGAGAAAATTGTGGGGGATTTGTTACGAGCCAGGCGCCAAATGATGTGTGCACGAGAGTGGAGGAGGGGAGTGTTTAGGTTGGAGTTGCAGCGTCAGACCCCAGAGCTGGAATGTAGATCCAGATAGTTAGACAAGGGAATGGAGAAAAAACGGGGTCGAATAGTGAGACGCGCTACATCCAGAGTGATATTATTAATTTTTTTATTAGAACATAGGACTACGGTTTCAACACCGTAACGGTGTCTTCATCAGGTCGAGAACTGTACATTTACATAATACGAGACAAAAACAGAAAAAACAGAACATGACGTGTTAGGGTTAGTAATAGGTGAGTTTGACAGGACACAAGATTTCATAAAAACAATAGTTTAGTAAAACAATGGTAATAATGGTTAAAATGGTTAAAAAGATAATTCATATATACACAATGTACCGGCATATGGATAGACATATATGGACATATATAAAAACTTATATGTATAAATAGACATATGTAGGAGTAGGGTTGAACATATATATAAAAAGAGTAATGATTGGATGGATAAATGCATAAATACATAAATACATAAATGCAAAAATAATAATTAATTGATCAACTGGATAACTGATAAAATGGATAGAGTGAATTAAGTGCATAAGTAGGCTGGCGATTGGGTAATGGGTTAATATGTAAATAATGGTTTAGTAAAACAATGGTAACAATGGTTAAAATGGTTAAAAAGATGATTCATATATACAGTGTACCGGCATATGAATAGACATATATATATATATATATATATATATATATAGACATATATGTATAAATAAATAAATAGACATATGTAGGAGTACAGTTTGGACATATATATATATATATATATGAGGGTAATGATTGGATGGATAAATAACTAAACAACTGAATAACTGAATAAATGAATGGTATTAGTAGATGATAAAATGGATAGAGTAGGTTGGATGAGTGCATAGATGGGCTGGCGATTGGGTAATGGGTTAATATGTAAATAAATATGTAAATATATGTAAATAAATGAATTTAAATTTAAATATATTAAATACATTAAATTAATTAAATAAATCAATTAAATAAATACATCTATAAATTAATTGATTGATGGATGATGAGGTGTGTAAGGTGTAGAGTAAAGGTACCTGCAGGAGGTCCCGCTGGTTTTGTGGCAGGATTTGAGCTGCCTAAGTGTCCAAACCTGGTGGGGGAGGAACGGGTAAAGATGATGCCGATAGTTGTCACTGGCGCGGGATGAACAGGGCGCGCGCCGAGAAGACACGCGGTTTTTATTTGATTGACAGCCGAATTGGTGAGCGCATGCGCGGGTCACGGAGCGGGGATGCGATGGACGAATTGGTGAGCGCATGCGCGGGTCACGGAGCGGGGATGCGATGGATAGGAGTGTGAGATGAGGCGGTGAGAAGATTTGCATGGGGAATATGCTGGCAATACTTGTTATGGGTGAATAATTAGAGTGTAAATGAAAAGATGGAGGAGTTAAGTAGAATAGGCTTGTAAATGTATGCTATGTGGATAAGTAATTATGGACATAAATGAGGGGATGTGGCTGTGTGACACAAATGAGGTATTGTTACATGAGAATAAGAAATGTGGCTGTGTGACACAAATGAGGTATTGTTACATGAGAATAAGAAAAATGAAAACTGATAGTCTTCTGCTCTTAAAAATATATTTCACAATTCATAATAATTTACAAAAAAAGAGAGAAAGAACATACTTGAATGATTATTTACATGCATGTGTATGTGAACATGTATATGAATATGTACATATACACGGGACGTGCACCCAGGTGTGTGCACTCAAGTAGAACAGTACAGAGAAGGGAGATCAAAATATATGATTAAAAAAAGGATATGATAAAAAAGATATACATAGCGTACTCCGAAGTTTATAATTTGTAAGGTGAAAAAGCAAATAATAATAATAAAAAACGTCCCGTGTATATGTACATATTCATATACATGTTCACATACACATGAATGTAAATAATCATTCAAGTATGTTCTTTCTCTCTTTTTTTTGTAAATTATTATGAATTGTGAATTATATTTTTAAGAGCAGAAGTTTAAGACTATCGGTTTTCATGTTTCTTATTCTCATGTAACAATACCTCATTTGTGTCACACAGCCACATCCATCGCATCCCCGCTCCGTGACCCGCGCATGCGCTCACCAATTCGACTGTCAATCAAATAAAAACCACGTGTCTTCTCGGCGCGCGCCCTGTTCATCCCGCGCCAGTGACAGCACGCAGCCTCCTTCCTGCTGCACTGAAACACCGCGGTAAGTATTCTCCCATTCCACTACACCCGGACCCCATCTCCTCATTCTGACTATCGGCATCATCTTTACCCGTTCCTCCCCCACCAGCTCATTCTGACTATCGGCATCATCTTTACCCGTTCCTCCCCCACCAGATTTGGACACTTAGGCAGCTCAAATCCTGCCACAAAACCAGCAGGACCTCCTGCAGGTACCTTTACTCTACACCTTACACACCTTACACACCTCATCATCCATTCAATCAATTAATTTATAGATGTATTTATTTAATTTATTTATTTAATTAATTTAATGTATTTAATATATTTAAATTTAAATTCATTTATTTACATCTATTTACATATTTATTTACATATTAACCCATTACCCAATCGCCATCCCATCTATGCACTCATCCAACCTACTCTATCCATTTTATCATCTACTAATACCATTCATTTATTCAGTTATTCAGTTGTTTAGTTATTTATGTATTTATCCATCCAATCATTACCCTCTATATATATGTCCAAACTGTACTCCTACATATGTCTATTTATTTATTTCTACATATATGTCTATATATATATATATATATATATATATATATATATATGTCTATTCATATGCCGGTACACTGTATATATGAATCATCTTTTTAACCATTTTAACCATTGTTACCATTGTTTTACTAAACCATCGTGTTTTTAGAAATCTTGTGTCCTGTCAAGCTTCACCTATTACGAACCGTAACACGTCCATGTTCTGTTTTTTTTCTGTTTTTTTGTCTCGTATAAGTTAAATGTACAGTTTTTGACCTGATGAGACACCGTTCGGTGTTGAAACGCGTAAGTCCTATTTTCCAATTAACATAAAAATAATAATTCACTCTGGATGTTCGCGCGTCTCACTATTCGAGCCCGTCTTTTCTCCCTTCCTTGTTTAATAGCATGGTGGCGACATAGTGACCAAGTTCCATAACGTTTCTGGTGAAACACTCGAAAAATGAGCCCCACAGCTGTTTTGATAAGGGAGCGACATGTGGAGGAAGCCATGTAGACGACTTCCCATTATTAAGAGCGACAGTATGGGGCATCCATTTGCGCTGTTGATGACAATTGCCCCTTCAGGTCTCCCCCTCATTGCGGCGACAGATGGGCCTGTCAGGGTCGGGCCAATCCCGCCTTACCTCTTCTCGTCAGACACTCCAAATTAGTTGATCAGCGTGCACGTTTGGATAAGAAAAGACAGAAGACTGAATTCTGTCTTTATCTTAGGTTCATGCTTCTTCCTTGCCGAACAGAACAGAGATATGAACTGTGTTTATTTCCTGATTTACATACTTTTTTACCCCTAGGAACGGTGTGGTTACAACTTCAAATCATTATACTTGGTTTATAGTAAGCATATAGTCTGGTCCTCAGTGTACTCCTGCTGATTGGTCCTTTGCCACTAGATTATTGTTGCCATGCAGGCTTCATCTTGCTTTAGCCCGGAAGATTATGAAGTTGACCGTACTCCAAAAACGCTGGTGCTATCTTTGGAAGCAACACTGCTCTTCCTTGCCTGCTTTCATCACAAGACTTAATTCCGTTGACAGTTTGCATGTCGGGTTAAAGGTGTTTCACCAGAAACGTTATGGAACTTGGTCACTATGTCGCCACCATGCTATTAAACAAGGAAAGGGAGAAAAGACGGGGTCGAATAGTGAGACGCGCTACATCCAGAGTGATATTATTATTTTTATTTTCATTGGAAAATAGGACTACGCGTTTCAACACCGTAACGGCGTCTTCATCAGGTCAAAAACTGTACATTTACATAATACGAGACAAAAACAGAAAAAACAGAACATGACGTGTTAAGGTTAGTAATAGGTGAGCTTGACAGGACACAAGATTTCATAAAAACGATGGTTTAGTAAAACAATGGTAACAATGGTTAAAATGGTTAAAAAGACTGATGTAAGGGAAAAGCTCTGTATTTCTCAACAAACAAAGTACAAACTATAGGGCAAAGGGCACATGTATACAATCATAAGACATATAATCATTAGAAGCATAAAATCATTACTTTGGCCCTCACAATTCCCCCCTAAATACTGAGCTTTTCCCTACACTTCGCTGCGATTCGTTTTTCTTATAGGCTGTCCATGTGGTGGGAGAGGGGAGTGGATTGCTTCACTGAGTCATTGACCCAACGTGCCCTTGTGACACCTGGATCAATTTCCCAGCACTAACCTTACTAACACATGAAGTCCTCCTTCTTTCCCTTACACTAAAGCTTCCACTATTGGGGAGGGGGCTAAGTATTCTGAGATCACAATGGCAGGTAGGTCATCTATCAGAAAAGAATTTGGGTGTTCCAGAACTGGAACATCAGGCTGTTCTGACAGAACTGAAATCTCAGGCAAATCGGGCAGATTTCTATTCCTCATGGACATATAACAAACAGACTGTTTATCGATATTCGGGAAAACTCCTTTAGCCTTGTTCTTCGCAATTTTCTTGGCCAACCTCTTGTATAATGGTATACAACAACATAAGAGAAATAGAGCCAGGATGAACATCCCGAGTAGCACCAATCCTATCTGTTGGAAAAGGGCCTTCCACCCTCCTTCCCAGCTAGTAAACCATGCTGCCCAGGAGGTATCTACCCCTGCATTTTCCTTCATCTCAGTTGCCAATGCTGTAATTTTCTTTATTGCTATCAGTGTCTTACCACCAGCTCCTGAATTCTGAGGGATGTAAGTGCAACAGTCTTCTCCTATCATTCCACACACTCCACCTTTTTCTGCGAGTATCATATCTAGGGTCATTCTATTTTGTAAAGTCATTCTAGTATTGGGGCCCAGTTCTTCCACAATACTAGTGAAAACATCCCTACTGTAATTCACAAACCTCTGCTCATTATAGTAAACGTAATTTATCCAATCCACATTTTTATTGATTTGCACTTGGGGAATTATGGAAGCAAATCCGGCTGCAATCTGATCCTGAGCCTTGTATCGGTCTGGGACCCCCCTTGGGACACCAATACTATCTATGTAAACATCAGGGTCTTGTCCATAATCAGTGTTACTTAGTGACCTTTTTATCTTTACCTGTTCATTTTTAGGCCTATAATCATTAGAAGCATATAATCATTACTTTGGCCCTCACAATTCCCCCCTAAATACTGAGCTTTTCCCTACACTTCACTACAATTCGTTTTTCCTATAGGCTGTCCATGTGGTGGGAGAGGGGAGTGGATTGCTTCACTGAGTCATTGACCCAGCGTGCCCTTGTGACACCTGGATCACTTTCCCAGCACTACCCTTATTAACACATGGAGTCCTCCTTCTTTCCCTTACACTAAAGCTTCCGCTATGGGGGGAGGGGCTGGGTATTCTGAGATCACAATGGCAGGTAGGTCATCTATCGGGGGAGAATTTGGGTGTTCCAGAACTGGAACATCAGGCTGTTCTGACAGAACTGAGATCTCAGGCAAATCGGGCAGATTTCTATTCCTCATGGACATATAACAAACGGACTGTTTATCGATATTCGGGAAAACTCCTTTAGCCTTGTTCTTCGCAATTTTCTTGGCCAACCTCTTGTATAATGGTATACAACAACATAAGAGAAATAGAGCCAGGATGAACATCCCGAGTAGCACCAATCCTATCTGTTGGAAAAGGGCCTTCCACCCTCCTGCCCAGCTAGTAAACCATGCTGCCCAGGAGGTATCTACCCCTGCATTTTCCTTCATCTCAGTTGCCAATGCTGTAATTTTCTTTATTGCTATCAGTGTCTTACCACCAGCTCCTGAATTCTGAGGGATGTAAGTGCAACAGTCTTCTCCTATCATTCCACACACTCCACCTTTTTCTGCGAGTATCATATCTAGGGTCATTCTATTTTGTAAAGTCATTCTAGTATTGGGGCCCAGTTCTTCCACAATACTAGTGAAAGCATCCCTACTGTAATTTACAAACCTCTGTTCATTATAGTAAACATAATTTATCCAATCCACATTTTTATTGATTTGCACTTGGGGAATTATGGAAGCAAATCCGGCTGCAATCTGATCCTGAGCCTTGTATCGGTCTGGGACCCCCCTTGGGACACCAATACTATCTATGTAAACATCAGGGTCTTGTCCGTAATCAGTGTTACTTAGTGACCTTTTTATCTTTACCTGTTCATTTTTATGAGTCGGATCCCAGGGTAACATCAAGAAAGGCAGGACTAACTTAACTAGGGCGCATTGACCCCTCCATGATTGAGGGAGGCGATTCCTCAGCTTACCATTCCCACAAAGCCAAAAGACATCATAAAGGAAAGAAGTATGGTCGGACAACAAATCTGGGTCTATGGTGACAATCTCTTGGCAAAAACCTTTTTCAAACACCCCCAAGAGAGTTTTGGTATTAGTGATGTCAGAGGATACACAGGTATAGTTCCCCTGCTCAACCCAGATTTCTCCTGGGGGTCTTACCTTAGATTTAACATGAACTAAAGGTAGATATTCCAAACAGTCAGAGGTATTCTGGCCCTTTAAGAGTTTCATCAAACAGGTCAGCTTATCTATGTGTGGGATCACATAGGGTTGGGTGGTCAGATGAGGATTCGCCCCTGCACAAGCTATGCATCCAACTGATATGTTGTGTGCCTTTACAGTATACCTTACCCATTCTAACCATAAGTTCTTTCTTGGGACAACTTGAGTTTCCATAGAGAAAACTTCTTCCCATTTTAACCCGGGAACAGGTATTACCTCGCTTACTACTTTCTGTAGTTCTTGATCTGCTCCTGCTACGTAGTTTACTGGGGCACTTGTGGGTCTCAATTTAGCGTCTCGCAATTCAAACATCCCAAGCTTCCCATTTAGCGTTCCCCTGTAGCATCCTAGCACATATTTACCTAGATCTCCTGGGGAAGGCATCGTGATGCTTATAAACAAAGGAAGACAGTTGCCTGGGTATTTACATGTTCTAGTCGGGACTCCCCCTAGATATAAAGACATCCGGTCAAGGAGGGATTTACCATGTTTGTCTTTCCTTTCTGACCCTTCTTTGGGTCTATATTCCCACCTTTTCCCTGTGTTCCACCCTACATCTGACCATGAATTACAGTTCTCATTCCCGGGACGGGTTACACAAATATAAAACTGTGCTTCGCCCTTGTACTGGTATGATGGATCCCATCTAATATCCTCTGTCCCTCGACAATCTACAACATCACAAAAATCAAAGAAGTACTCTTCATACGGGGCCGTGGTATGTACCCAAAAAGTGGTGATTTGGCAATTATCTGTAATTATTAAACAACTTAAACAGAAAAGGATATAGAGCTTCATTTTGTCTTCCCCTTGCAGTGTGACGCGTGTATCCAGGTGGATTTCCCTTCAAGTTTCACCGCTGTAGGCGTTACCAGGACCACTGTGTAAGGTCCCTCGAATCGGGGTTGGAAGCAATCTTTCCTAATATGCTTCTTCACATACACTTGATCACCTGGTTGGAAGTTGTGAACTACGTCACTTGATGACTCTGGAAGAGAAGCAACAACTGCAGCATGCAGATTAATTAATTCCTTGGACAATTCAATTACATATTGTACAGTCTTATCATGACTTTCAGACAATTCCTGCTTACTTATCACGGGAAAAACTGGTGGTTTGCCAAACAAAATCTCATAGGGGGTGAGACCATGTTTAGCCTGGGCAGTGTGTCGAACATGATACAGAGCAATGGGGAGCAATTCTGGCCAGGGGAGGGGACTATCCTGGGTCATTTTAAGTAACTTGTTCTTTAGGGTACCATTCATCCTCTCTACCTTTCCTGAGCTCTGTGGGTGGTATGGTGTGTGTAGGCCCAAATCTACTCCCAACATATTCCATAGCTCTCTGAATATCTGAGAGGAAAAAGCAGGGCCTTGGTCTGACTCTATAACTTGTGGTACTCCAAATCTGCAAACTGTCTCAGTGATCAGTTTCTTTGCTGTAGCTTTTGATGTCATGTTAGCTACTGGGTACGCCTCTGGCCATCCGGAGAACATGTCTACTACTACAAGTACATATTCGTGTTTTCCTTCCTTGGGTAACTGGATGTGATCCACTTGGATCCTTTGAAATGGGTATTCTGGTTTGGCAAGGTGTTGTTGGGGTACCTTTGCTGTAGGGGCGGGATTGCAAGTGGCGCATACGGTACAGACCTGATTGTATGCAGCAATGGCAGGTGTGATTCCTGGGGCATAGTAGATTCTCTGGATGCAGGCATAGGCTTGGTTCTTTCCCCGATGTGTGGCTCCCTTGGTGTATCTATATAAACGTTGTCATCTAGGTGCTTCTCTTAGACCTTTAGAATCCTTTGGGATTCTCTACCTTTTCTTATGTGTCTGATCAACCTTATCCCTGGGGATCACGAGGAAGGAATGCACAAATCTTATCACCGTACACTAACGTGTCACCTTCTGTGGGGTCTTTACCACCTTACCCGGGTTGTGGCGGGCACAGACTATAAAGGCTTTCACTAGTCTAGTGACAGGGGAAGTAATGCCCGGGGCAAGCCACTGGTGGTTTATGAGCACTAGCATGGCCATTTTGGATATATGTGTGTGTGTCCGTGGCCTACTTGACTTACTGTCGGGTGCAGGGCTCTGGCCAGGTACACCCTCTCTCCCAGCATCCAGGTCCCATCGGCATCTGGGCTCCAGCTTTCCTCCACACTTCCTTCACTTCTGATGACACTCGGGCCACCAGGGACTGGAACACCTGTGGATCAAACTTTTAGCTCAGAACTCACTGCTGACACTTCAGGACAGTCTCCGGGCTCCATCTGTGCAGCTGCCTTCGCCATTCCGTCAGCCACATAATTACCCTTGGCTTGTGGAGTTACCAAATTGTGAGTGCTTTAACTTTTACTATCCTCACCTCTTGTGGAAGTAGGAGAGCATCCATGAGCTCTTTAACCAGCGTGCCATGCTTAACGGGGGTCCCTGCAGAGGTGAGGAAATCTCTAGCCTTCCATATGGGTTTATAGTTGTGTTTAGACCCCAGGACTATACCTTGAGTATAGATGTTTGCCCTTTTACCTTCCACCAGCTGTAGCACTTCCCTGAGTGCCGTCACTTCACCTCCTGCACTGACCTGTGTGGAGGGAGTGGTTCTGCTTGTACTACCTCATGTGCGCCACTAACCACTGTATATCCAGTGTAGAACCGTCTGTCTTCTCCTGCAGACCTGGAGCCATCTATGAGAAAAAACTCAACATCTGGGTTAATCACCCTTCTCCCCCCCCCCCCCCAAAATGGGCCTGGGGGCCAGAAACGTTTACTTTGAAAAAATTATAATTTTCAATGCAGGCCGGGTCGTTTGAATATTTCACCTAGGAATAATGGAATAGCATAGTGGTTCTATTTTTAATAGTTTTTTCGGAAATGGTTCCATGATTAAGAGCGACAGTATGGGGCATCCATATTGCGCTGTTATGATTGCAACTTCAGGTCTCCACCATGGAGGCGACAGATGGGCCGAGTTCCACTATGTATCTGGTGAAAATTCTGCCTGACACAGCTCATTTGATAAGGGGACCATGTATGGAGGCAGTGAACTAGTAGTAGATTAAAGGTGCTGCAGTTAAAACTATGTTAGTTGGATCTTGGGATGGAGCTGGCGCTCCGCTGCCAGGCGAGCTTTCGCCTGTCCAAGCCCCTGTCTCTCGGCTACTCCCCAAACAGCACTTCTAAGAACCTTTTGTATTTGATCAAGTGTAGTAGTGTTCTTATAAGTTTGGGTTATAGCGGGTGAGGGGAATGTAAACAGATGCGCAAGAAGCGCTGAAATAATATCGGTAAATGATAAAAGTTTGCCAGAATATTTTGTGGATTACACAGCAGGGTGGCGACAAAGTTAACAAGTTTGACGTGGAAGCCATGAAAACAACCCAAAATTCTGCCTGACACAGCTCGTACAAGGGGACCATGTATGGAGGCAGCTATACGGACGACTTTTGGAGGCAGCTATGGCGATGACGTGTGGAGGTAGCAATGGAGACAACGTGTGGAGGCAGCTAAAAAGACGACGTGTGGAGGCTGCTATGGAGACAATTTAATTTGGATAGAGCCTGTATGTGGCAGTCCAAAAAAGTTTTCAAACTAGAGGAGCAGGTAGGTGGTCCTCCAGAAAAATTAAATAGATTGAGTGCCTGTATGGAGCACTCCCAAAAACTGTTTAAAACAGAGGACCGGGTAGGTGGCCCTCCAGAAAAATTAAATACATAGAGTACTATAGCTAGAGCCAGTTGGCCCTGGCAAAAAATAGCCAGTTTCCTCTGCTTTAGTGTACAAAGAGGAGGAGAAGGAAGACAATGAGGAGGAGGAGTGCATACATTATTCAGGTTGAGCTTCTTTGTGGGGTCTTTACCACCTTACCCGGCTGTGGCGGGCACAGACTATACAGGCTTTCACTACTCTAGTGACAGGGGTAGTAATTTCCTCCACACTTCCTTCACTTCTGATGACACTCGGGCCACCAGGGACTGGAACACCTGTGTATCAAACTTTTAGCTCAGAGCTCACCGCTGAGACTTCAGGACAGTCTCCGGGCTCCATCTGTGCAGCAGCCTTCGCCATTCCGTCAGCCACATACTTGCCCTTGGCTTGTGGAGTTACCAAATTGTGTGTGCTTTTAGTTTTACTATCCCCACCTCTTATGGAAGTAAGAGAGCATCCATGAGCTCTTTAACCAGCGTGCCATGCTTATCGGGGGTCCCTGCAGAGGTGAGGAAATCTCTAGCCTTCCATATGGGTTCATAGTCTTGTTTAGACCCCAGGACTATACCTTGAGTATAGATGTTTGCCCTTTTACCTTCCACCAGCTGTAGCACTTCCCTGAGTGCCGTCACTTCACCTCCTCCGCTGACCTGTGTGGAGGGAGAGGTTCTGCTTGTACTACCTCATGTGCGCCACTGACCACTGTATATCCAGTGTAGAACCGTCTGTCTTCTCCTGCAGACCTGGAGCCATCTATGAAAAAAAAACTCAACATCTGGGTTAATCACCCTTCTCTCCCCCCTCTCTGAATCCTGGAAGACTGGCGATAGAATGAAGGATTCAGAGCTGTGCACCTTATCGGTGTATCCTGGGGAATCAGGAGTGCACACTGGAGTCTGAGCTGTCTGCCCTTCCCAAGCTAGTGGTAGGGTTGAAAGAGATCCGGAAGGCCATGTAAGTAACAGGGAAACCATGGCCCGAGTGCCTTCCTGCTGCCCTCCATTCAGTTGGGACCACCCCCAACAGAAAGATGGGATTGTCCCCTTTTGAGTTACTTTTTGGCTGTGCACCCAGACTAAGCCTCTACTTTCCACAGACCCTATAGCTGATTGCAGGAAACCAGGTGGAATATGCCATACAGTTGAACCAGGTCTTGGAAAAGGTCCACAAAAGTGTTTCTGATTCCTTTGCAGATCCAGACAGTGACCTCAGGACGCATACCCTGAAGCCAGGAGACAACAAAGTGGTAAAGAGACACTGTAGCTTTGTTACAACGGTCCTTTCCACGTCCTGCTGACCATCACCACATCTGTGAAGCTAGAGGGAAGCCAGCTTGCTTCCACGCTTTCTATTGCAAACTTTATTATCTTCTCTTCTGACTGACTGTATGCTCAGGGACACCCCAACCATGACTATCACTGTATCTATAGGGCTGACCAGGATGCCCCCAGGGTAGGAGACTACCTACGGTTGGTGCAAGAAGACAAAGACCTTATTTAACATTGACAGCACAGGTAACCCTGTATTAGCAGTGTCTCATGTGTACTGGATTTGTGGGGATAGAAGAGTCAGGTCAAGCCTGCCTAGAAGCTGGGAAGGTGTGTGTGCTGTGATAAAATTTGTGCATTCCTTCCTTGTGATCCCCAAGGAATAGGGAAAGGTAGAGTAGAGATTTGATTCCAATATGTGAAAGTCCACTAAATGGGAGCACACTAGAGATGAGCGAGAACTAAAATGCTCGGGTGCTCATTATTCGAGACGAACTTTTCCCGATGCTTGAGTGCTCGTCTCGAATAACGAGCCCCATTTAAATCAATGGGAGACTCGAGCATTTTTCAAGGGGACCAAGGCTCTGCACAGGGAAGCTTGGCCAAACACCTGGGAACCTCAGAAAAGGATGGAAACACCACCATTATGCCAAAATTATGGGCAACAGCATGGCCATGACAGAGTGACCGAATGAGGCTAGATAGCATCTAAAACATGCAATAATTGACCCTGACACTATAGGGGACGGCATGCAGAGGCAGCGGCAGCAGCGGCAGGCTAGAGAGTGTCATGGCGACATACCCTAAATGGACTCAGGTTTCACCAAAGGAAGACTGAAATGATTTCCTATGTGAACAAAAGGTTGACGGTATATTTAGTCGATAACACAGCATGGTGGCGACATAGTGACCAAGTTCCATAATGTATCTGGCCGACATGTGGAGGGAGCCATGGAGACGACTTCCATGATTAAGAGCGACAGTATGGGGCATCCATATTGCACTGCTATGATTGCAACTTCAGGTCTCCAGCATGGCGGCGACAGATGGGCCGAGTTCCACTATGTATCTGGTGAAACACCTGAAGATTCTGCCTGGCACAGCTCGTTTGATAAGGGGACGATGTATGGAGGCAGTGAACTAGTAGTAGATTAAAGGTGCTGCAGTTAAAACTATGTTAGTTGGATCTTGGGATGGAGCTGGCGCTCCGCTGCCAGGCGAGCTTTCGCCTATCCAAGCCCCTGTCTCTCGGCTACTACCCAAACAGCACTTCTAAGAACCTTTTGTATAAGATCAAGTGTAGTAGTGTTCTTATCAGTTTGGGTTATGTCGGGTGAGGGGAATGTAAACAGATGCGCAAGAAGCGCTGAAATAATATCGGTAAATGATAAAAGTTTGCCAGTATATTTTGTGGATAACACAGCAGGGTGGCGACAAAGTTAACAAGTTTGATGTGGAAGCCATGAAAACAACCCAAAATTCTGCCTGACACAGCTCGTTTGATAAGGGGACGATGTATGGAGGCAGCTATATGGACACAATCGCTCTGTGCTGCTGGTAAACTCTGGATAACATGGGTAATGTTGAATTCTACCTCGTGGGCACATCGCACAACAGTCGGTGAGCGGGCAGTTGGAGCCGGCGCTGCACTGCCCTGAGAGTGGCACAATCTGTGCTGGACTTCCTGAAATGCACA
>WNYA01002650.1:0-36817 GCA_019512145.1 Engystomops pustulosus | reverse complement strand
CGCACGGTGAGTTTTTATGCTTGAATTTGATGCTAGATTTCCTTTAAACCTACCTTGGTCCTTACCTGTAGTCTAATGAAATGTCTTCCAGTACCGACCAATAAAATAATTATGCTCCCATACAGCCCTTTTAATATACCTTCTCAAATGTTTGCAAGTATTCACCAAAGGAGACATTGGTTTAGCAAAATTCAGCACTAAGGAAATGCCTGTGTCAATTTTTGGGTTCACGAATAGAAGCATTTGTACATGTAATTACCCAATTCACCTAATCAGAATATGAATTATTGTGAGTCTGTAACAAAATTTTAGGCATCGATTTACAATAGTACAAAGGACTTATAATTATAATGTGCTAGGTAAAACTTTTACATTGTGCCAAGTGTTTAACAAAAAACAGTTTGAACTGAAGCATTGCAACATGTAATAAAGATCAAGAGTTATATTTCCATTTTCTGAATTCAGGTAAAGTATTGCTGCCAAATGCTAAATATTTAAAGAGGCTGGACCCTTCTGATATATCTGGCATGCTGATATATCCGATGCCAGCGTTTTCATCATACAATAGCGCACAATGTGCCAGGGCATGATAAAATCCTCCCATAGTACAATACAGAACCAGATACAAAGTCATTTGGTTACGCTTTGTAATGTTAACAGAAAACCAAGTAAAGGGGTTCTCCAGTGACATACAAGTTAGCACCTATCCAGAGGACTGGGGATGACTTCTTGATCGTTAAAGGTCTCAGTGATGGGACTCATACGGAACACGAAAACGGAGCACATCGTAACCGTGAAGAGGAGAGCAGCCAGTCCCGCATGCACTGGCTGCTTCATCTAGTTCTATGACGCTGACAGAGATAGCCTGCTCTCAGAGTGACCAGTGGTACCGATAGCTGACTGTAGGGGTGGCTCAGGAGTCTAACAGTCTACTATGGTGGTGGCCCTGGAGTCTGACAGCCAGATCTGGGAGTAGCCAAGCAGTCTGAAACATGTTGGGGGGCTGATAGATCTTGATAGATCTTGATAGATCTGATAGATCTTGATTTTACTATCAATGTAGTGTGGAACAGAGCTAAATAATAGTAATAGATAGGCAGCTCTGAGCTGTAGAGGGAGCTAGCCATCAATAGGGACAAAGTGCTAAAAAAAATAAGTGGCCGCCACAATATAGACTGCTAATGTGAGAATTGAGAAGTTGGAGATAGCTGTAAAAGATCCTAGTTTAGGAATACACAGGTTCAGCTAACAGTAAATCAATACTGACACCTACTGTCAGCAATAGACATTTATGTTACAACGTATCCAACAGTCCAATCAGTGAAACATAGCAGCATATAAGAAAAATGTGCTACAATGAATTGAATGTATAACAATCAAACAACTAGTAGATATGTTACCTGATGGGCCACAATAACACTGTCCACTAGAGATGAGCGAACATACTCGTCCGTGCTTGATGCTCGTTCGAGCATTAGCGTACTCGAAACTGCTCGTTGCTCGGATGAGTATTTCGCCAGCTCGAGAAAATGGCATCTCCTGAGTCAGTCACAAGCCAGGAGACTCTGCACTCCACCCAGCATGACGTGGTACCCTTACACGTCGATAGCAGTGGTTGGCTGGCCTGATCAGGTGACCCTGGAATAGAGTAGCCCCTGCCTGCACTGCTCGGATCATTCTCTGTCTGGATGCCGCTAGGGAGAGAGCTGCTGCTGCTGCAGGGATAGCGTTAGGGTGTTCTATTAGAATAGTGTTAGGCAGGAGTGATTCTACAAGAACCCAACAGCTCTTCTTAGGGCTACAATAACGTTATATATTTCATTTTTTTTGGTTTGCTTGTGGCTGGGCTTGCTGCCACTAGTAGTGCAGCTAGTACCATATTGTGAGGAATTTGCTGGGAGACTTGCGACCGTTGTGTTTAGCTCTTAGTGACACACATATCCACCTCAAACACCGAAGTGGGACAATTTATTAGGGGTTTGATTTGAATTAGGCACAGTCTGCTGATTTTTTTTTTTTTTACGGTTAATTTCTTTTTATAACTCAAAGTAATCTGGCAAAGCAGTGTGCTTTCAGTGTAGGCTAGAAAATAGCCATAGGAGAACCCCAACGGCTTACTTAGGCCTACAATAGCGTTATATTTTCCTTTTTTTTGGTTTGCTTGTGGCTGGGCTTGCTGCCACTAGTATTGCAGCTAGTACCATATTGTGAGGAATTTGGTGGGAGACTTGCGACCGTTGTGTTTAGCTCTTAGTGACACACATTTCCACCTCAAACACCGAAGTGGGACAATTTATTTGGGGTTTGATTTGAATTAGGCACAGTCTGCTGATTTTTTTTTTTTACGTTTATTTCTTTTTATAACTCAAAGTCATCAGGCACAGCACAAAATCCAGTTGTGTGTTGTCAGTGTAGGTTAGAAACTAGCCATAGCAATAGGATAGCATCGTTTTGTTTTTAAAAAAAAGAAACAAAAAAAACACAAAAAAAAAAAAAAATTAAGCTAACACTTTAATTTTGAAAATGTTTAACCCGAGGGCTAGGGGTAGAGGACGAGGGTGTGGACGTGGGCGTCCAACTACTGCAGGGGTCATAGGCCGTGATCCTGGGCGGGGTGAGACACCACCTGCTGATGAGGGAGCAGGGGAACGCCGCAGAGCTACACTCCCTAGGTTCACCATGTCTCAAGTTACTGGGACTCGTGGTAGAGCACTGTTGAGGCAAGAATAGTGCGAAGAGGTGATGTCATGGATTGCGGACAATGCTTCTAGCCATTTTTCCACCAGTCAATCTTCCACCCAGTCCACCCATGTCACCGAAATCAGCACTCCTCCAGCTCCTCGACCTCAGCCTCCTTCCCCCCCAGTCTGCCCCCTCGCACCAAAATTTTGCATTTGAACCGGCATACTCTGAGGAACTGTTTTCTGGACCCTTCCCACAGTCACAAACCACTTGTCCTGTTGCTGCTGAGCTATTTTCCGATGCCAAGGTTTTCCACCGGTCGCAGTCTGTGGGTGATGATGACATTATTGACGTAGTGGAAGAAGTGTGTAAAGAGGTGTCGGACGATGAGGAGACACGGTTGTCAGACAGTGGTGAAATTGTTGTCAGGGCAGGAAGTCCGGGGGGGAGCAGACTGAGGGATCGGAGGATGATGAGGTGACAGACCCAAGCTGGGTTGATAGGCCGGGTGAACACAGTGCTTCTGAGACGGAGGCGAGTCCTATACCAGAACAGGTTGATAGAGGCAGTGGTGGGGCCAGACGGTGAGACAGGGCCAGAGCTGGTGCATCAGCGCCAAATGTTTCACGTAGTCAAGCTCCCGTGGCGAGAGCTAGATTTTCAGAAGTATGGAGGTTCTTCAAAGAAACACCAGATGACTGACGGACTGTGGTGTGCAACCTGTGCCAAACCAGGATCAGCAGGGGTTCCACCACTACTAGCTTAACTACCACCAGTATGCGCAGGCATATGAATGCTAAACACCCCACTCAATGGCACCAAGCCCGTTCACCTCCGGCCGGGCACACCACTGCTCCTTCCCCTGTGTCATCTGCTAGTCAGCCCTCTGCCCAGGACCCCGGCCCAAACACCTCCCGTGCGAAAACCCCATCTTCGCCTCCACGATCCTCCACAGCATCCACCAGCGTTCAGCTCTCCATACCCCAGACGCTGGAGCGCAAAAGGAAGTATAGTGCAACCCACCCACCCACACGCCCAAGCCCTCAACATCCACATCTCCAAACTGCTTAGCCTGGAGATGCTGCCCTATAGGCTGGTAGAGACCGAGGCCTTTCGAAACCTCATGGCGGCGGCCGCCCCTCGGTATTCGGTCCCCAATCGCCACTACTTTTCCCGATGTGCCATCCCAGCCCTGCACAACCACGTGTCAGACAACATCATCCGTGCCCTGACCAACGCCGTTTCTGACAAGGTCCGCCTGACCACAGACACTTCTGCTGGGCAGGGCCACTATATATCACTGACGGCACATTGGGTTAACTTGGTGGAGGCTGGGTCCGAGTCTGACCCTGGGGCTGGTCATATACTGCCGACGCCGAGGATTGTGGGGCCTACCTCGGTCCAGGTCTCAAAGGCCTACTATGCCTCCTCCTCCTCCGAATTACCATCCGTGGGCATGGCGCCATCAGTCGGTAGCTCTAGGCACAGCAGCAGTGCCCAAACTGCTGAGCCTAGGCAATAAAAGGCACACCGCCCAAGAGCTATTACAGGGCATCACGGCGTAAACTGATCTGTGGCTGGCACCGCTGAACCTGAAGACAGGCATGGTTGTATGTGACAACGGCCGTAACCTGGTGGAGGCTCTGCAACTCGGCAGACTGACACATGTGCCATGCCTGGCCCATGTGTAAAATCTCATAGTTCAGCATTTCCTCAAGACATACCCCAATCTGTCTGATTTGCTCACGAAGGTGCGCCGCATCTGTGCGCATTTCAGGAAGTCCAGCAAAGATGCTGCCACCCTCAGGGCAGCGCAGCGCCGCCTCCAACTGCCCGTTCACCGACTGTTGTGCGACGTGCCCACGAGGTGGAATTCAACATTAACCATGTTATCCAGAGTTTACCAGCAGTGCACAACGATTGTAGACGGCCAGATGTCAACTTCCACCAGAACTGGTAGTCAGGTATGTCAGCTTCCTCAAGTCTACAATGAGGAGTGGACATGGATGTCTAATATTTGTCAGGTGCTAAGTAACTTTGAGGAGTCAACACAGATGGTCAGTGGCGATGCCGCCATCATCAGCCTCACCATCCCGCTGCTTGGCCTGTTGAAAAACTCTCTGGTCAGCATGAAGTCGGAAGCTTTGCGCTCGTCACAAGAGACGGGGGGGAAGAAGATTCCCTTGTTGATAGCCAAAGAACCCTCAGGTCTGTTTCTCAGCGCGTGGAGGAGGAGGTGGAGGAGGATGAGGAGGAAGAGGAGGAGAATGTTGGTGAGACAGAAGAGGGGACCATTGTTCAGTCCTTCACTGTTCAGCATGTATGGGCAGAAGAAGAGGAGTTGGAGGAGTTGGAGGAGGAGGAAAACCAAACTTGCATTGAACCGGCATACTCGGAGGAACTGTTTTCTGGACCCTTCCCATCACATCAAACCACTTGTCCTGTTCTGCTGAGCTATTTTTCCGATGCCCAGGTTCCACGGTCGCAGTCTGTGGGTGATGTACATTATTGACGTAGTGGAAGAAGTGTGTAAAGAGGTGTCGGACGATGAGGAGACACGTTGTCAGACAGTGGTGAATTGTTGTCAGGGCAAAGTCCGGGGGAGCAGACTGAGGGATCGGAGGATGATAGGTGACAGACCCAAGCTGGGTTATAGGCCGGGTGAACACAGTGCTTCTGAGACGGAGGCGACATCCAGAACGTTGAAGAGGCAGTGGTGGGGCAGCGGGAGACGGGGCCAGAGCTGGTGCATCAGCGCCAAATGTTTCACTTAGTCAAGCTCCCGTGGCGAGAGCTAGATTTTCAGAAGTATGGAGGTTCAAAGAAACACCGATGACACGACTGTGGTGTGCAACCTGTGCCAAACCAGGATCAGCAGGGTTTCCACCACTACTAGCTTAACTACCACCAGTATGCGCAGGCATTGAATGCTAAACACACACCCACTCAATGGCACCAAGCCCGTTCACCTCACTCGGCCGGCACACCCCACTGCTCCTTCCCTGTGTCATCTGCTAGTCAGCCCCTGCCCAGGACCCCGGCCCAAACACCTCCCGTGCGAAAACCCCATCTTCGCCTCCACGATCCTCCACAGCATCCACCAGCTTCAGCTCTCCATACCCCCAGACGCTGGAGCGCAAAAGGAAGTATAGTGCAACCCACCCACCCACACGCCAAGCCCTCACATCCACATCTCCAAACTGCTTAGCCTGGAGATGCTGCCCTAGGCTGGTAGAGACCGAGGCCTCCGAAACCTCATGCGGCGGCCGCCCCTCGGTATTCGGTCCCCACGCCACTACTTTTCCCGATGTGCCTCCCAGCCCTGCACAACCAGTGTCAGACAACATCATCCGTGCCCTGACCAACGCCGTTTCTGACAAGGTCCCGACCTGACCACAGACCTATCTGCTGGGCAGCCACCTATATATCCTGACGGCACATTGGGTTAACTTGGTGGAGGCTGGGCCGAGTCTGACCCTGGGCTGGTCATACTACTGACGCCGACGCCGAGATGTGGGGCCTACCTCGGTCCAGGTCTCAAAGGCCTACTAGTCCTCCTCCTCCCCTCCGAATTACCATCCGTGGGCATGGCCCATCAGTCTGTAGCTCTAGGCACAGGCAGCAGTGTGCCGCAAGCGCTCGCGAGCCTAGCAATAAAAGGCACACCGCCCAAGAGCTATTACAGGGCATCACGGCGACTGATCTGTGGCTGGCACCGCTGAACCTGAAGACGCATGGTTGTGTGACAACGGCCGTAACCTGGTGGGGCTCTGCAACTCGGCGACTGACACATGTGCCATGCCTGGCCCATGTGAAAATCTCATAGTTCAGCTTTCCTCAAGACATACCCCAATCTGTCTGATTTGCTCACAAGAGGTGCGCCGCATCTGTGCGCATTTCAGGAAGTCCAGCAAAGATGCTGCCACCCTCAGGGCAGCGCAGCGCCGCCTCCAACTGCCCGTTCACCGACTGTTGTGCGACGTGCCCACGAGGTGGAATTCAACATTACCATGTTATCCAGAGTTTACCGCAGCGCAACGATGTTAGACTGCCAGATGTCAACTTCCACCAGAACTGGTAGTCAGGTCAGTCAGCTTCCTCAAGTCTACAATGAGGAGTGGACGTGGATGTCTAATATTTGTCAGGTGCTAGTAACTTTGAGGAGTCAACACAGATGGTCAGTGGCGATGCCGCCATCATCAGCCTCACCATCCCGCTGCTGGCCTTTTGAAAAACTCTCTGGTCAGCATGAAGTCGGAAGCTTTGCGCTCGTCACAAGAGACGGGGGGGAGAAGATTCCCTTGTTGATAGCCAAAGAACCCTCAGGTCTGTTTCTCAGCGCATATCGGAGGAGGTGGAGGTGGAGGAGGATGAGGAGGAAGAGGAGGAGAATGTTGGCGAGACACAAGAGGGGACCATTGTTGAGTCCTTCACTGTTCAGCGTGTATGGGCAGAAGAAGAGGAGTTGGAGGAGTTGGAGGAGGAGGAAATGGACAGTCAGGCCAGTGAGGGGAGTGAATTCTTACGCGTTGGTACTCTGGCGCATATGGCAGATTTCATGCTAGGCTGCCTATCCCGTGACCCTCGCGTTCAAAGAATTTATTCCAGCACCGATTACTGGGTGTTCACTCTCCTGGACCCACGGTACAAGCAAAATCTTTCCACTCTCATCCCTGCAGAGGAAAGGAGTGTGAGAATGCATGAATACCAGCAGGCCCTGGTGCACAAGCTGAAACAGTATTTCCCTTCTGACAGCGCTAGCGGCAGAGTGCGTAGTTCTGCGGGACAAGTAGCGAGGGAGAGTAGGCGAGCAGGCAGCTTGTCCAGCACTGGCAAGGGTACGCTTTACAAGGCTTTTGCCAGCTTTATGTCACCCCAGCAAGACACTGTCACCTGTCCCCAGTCTCGGCAGAGTAGGGCTGATCTTTACAGAAATATGGTGAGGGAGTACGTAGCTGACCATACCATCATCCTAAATGATCACACAGCTCCCTACAACTACTGGGTTTCAAAGCTGGACATGTGGCACGAACTGGCGCTGTACGCCTTGGAGGTTCTTGCCTGCCCTGCCGCTAGCGTGTTGTCCGAGCGGGTTTTCAGTGCAGCTGGTGGCATCATCACCGATAAGCGTACACGCCTGTCGACTGACAGCGCTGACAGGCTGACGCTTATCAAGATGAATAAAGCCTGGATTTCTCAGGATTTCCATTCTCCACCAGGTGAAATAAGCTCAACCTGAATAATGTATGCACTCCTCCTCCTCATTGTCCTCCTTCTCCTCCTCTTTGTACACTAAAGCAGAGGAAACTGGCTATTTTTTGCCAGGGCCAACTGGCTCTAGTTATAGTTCTCTATGTATTTAATTTTTCTGGAGGACCACCTACCTGCTCCTCTGGTTTGGCCAATTTTTGGGAGTGCCACATACAGGCACTCAATCTATTTAATTTTTCTGGAGGACCACCTACCTGCTCCTCTGGTTTGAAAACTTTTTTGGACTGCCACATACAGGCACTCAATTTATTTAATCTTTCTGGAGGACCACCTACCTGCTCCTCTGGTTTGAAAACTTTTTTGGACTGTCACATAGAGGCACTATCCAAATTAAATTGTCTCCATAGCAGCCTCCACACGTCGTCTTTTTAGCTGCCTCCACATGTTGTCTCCATTGCTACCTCCACACGTCATCGCCATTGCTGCCTCCAAAAGTCGTCCATATAGCTGCCTCCATACATGGTCCCCTTATCAAACGAGCTGTGTCAGGCAGAATTTTGGATTGTTTTCATGGCTTCCACATCAAACTTGTTAACTTTGTCGCCACCCTGCTGTGTAATCCACAAAATATACTGGCAAACTTTTATCATTTACCAATATTATTTCAGCGCTTCTTGCGCATCTGTTTACATTCCCCTCACCCGCCATAACCAAAACTTATAAGAACACTACTACACTTGATCTTATACAAAAGGTTCTTAGAAGTGCTGTTTGGGGAGTAGCCAGGAGACAGGGGCTTGGATTGGCGAAAGCTCGCCTGGCAGCGGAGCGCCAGCTCCATCCCAAGATCCAACTAACATAGTTTTAACTACAGCACCTTTAATCTACTACTACTTCACTGCCTCCATACATGGTCCCCTTATCAAACGAGCTGTGTCAGGCAGAATTTTCAGGTGTTTCACCAGATACATAGTGGAACTCGGCCCATCTGTCGCCGCCATGCTGGAGACCTGAAGTTGCAATCATAGCAGCGCAATATGGATGTCCCATACTGTCGCTCTTAATCATGGAACCATTTCCGAAAAAAACAATTAAAAATAGAACCACTATGCTATTCCATTATTCCTAGGTGAAATATTCAAACAACCCGGCCTGCTTTGAAAATTATAATTTTTTCAAAGTAAACGCTTCTGGCCCCCAGGGCCATTTTGGGTGGGGAGGAGCCGAGAGACAGGGGCTTGGACAGGCGAAAGCTCGCCTGGCAGCGGACCACCAGCTCCATCCCGAGATTAGGCAGCCTCAGAGCCATCCATGCATGCTGCCCCTGCTGTTTTCTGTCCATTTTGCCTCCACAATGCTCCACGGCGTCCAGTAATGTCTCCATGCGCAACTTTTAACTCTCTATACCCCAGACGCTGGAGCACGAGAGGATATGCAGCACATCATCCCCTTATCAAACGAGCTGTGTCAGGCAGAATTTTCAGGTGTTTCACCAGATACATAGTGGAACTCGGCCCATCTGTCGCCGCCATGCTGGAGACCTGAAGTTGCAATCATAGCAGCGCAATATGAATGCCCCATACTGTCCCTTTTATTCATGGAAGTCTTCTCCATGGCTGCCTCCACATGTCGTCCCCTTATCAAAAGAGCTGTGTCAGGCTCATTTTTCGGGTGTTTCACCAGATACGTTATGGAACTTGTTCACTATGTCGCCACAATGCTGAGTTATCGACTAAATATACCGTCAACCTTTTGTTCACATAGGAAATCATTTCAGCGCTTCTTGCTCACCTCCTTTGGTGAAGCCTGAGTCCATTTAGGGTATGTCGCCATGACACTCTCTAGCCTGCCACTGCTGCCGCTGCCTCTGCATGCCGTCCCCTATAGTGTCAGGATCAATTATTGCATGTTTTAGATGCTATCTAGCCTCATTCGGTCACTGCCACCTGTCATGGCCATGCTGTTGCTGCCCATAATTTTGGCATAATGGTCCCGATTAACGCAGCCTCAGAGGCATCCATGCAGCTGCCCCTGCTGTTTCCTGTCCATTTTCCGTGGTGTTTCATCCTTTTCTGAGGTTCCCAGTGTTGTTTGGCCAAGCTTCCCTGTGCAGAGCCTGGTCCCCTTGAAAATGCTCGAGTCTCCCATGTGACTTCAATGGGGCTCATTATTCGAGACGAGCACTCGAGCATCGGAAAAGTTTTGTCTCGAATAACGATTACCCGAGCATTTTAGTGCTCGCTCATCTCCTGTCCACACTTCATTGGTTTTTAAAAGAGTTTATTTTCTTCAATAATTTAGGTGTACTTTACTTAGATAATAAAAAATACATTTAATGACACTGTGAATATGGGTATAAATTCTTTGCCTTAGGCAATGTTCTGTAAATAATAATCCATCATTATTGCTAAAGCAAAAACCAAACAGGAATCCAGATCCAGAGATGAAAGAGCAAATAGGATACTTGCATGTCCTGGTGTTTCTGCATCCACTCCGCTTTTGCCTCAATCCTGAAGCTTTTCAATCCTTTGGCAGATGAAATGAAGGTTAAAACCAAACTCTGGCAACTTCATAGAGTGGAGGAGGGTGAAAACAGCATATGGAAACACAGGGTATTCCAGGGAGACAGCGGTCAGTTGGCACAGCATGAGTATTCTGCAGAGGGCACAATGACAATTATGGAGTTGGCGGAAACATAGTAGGCCACAAAGTGCCACAATGACAAGAGTGGGGGTGCGGCAGCAGCATCAGCATCAGCAATAGGAGCCACAGGTGGCAGCAACATGGAAAGCCACAGAGTGGTCCAATGACAGAGTGTGGAGGTGGCGCCAGCAACAGCATCGCAGCATCAGACAAAGCACAAAGTGCAAGCAATGATAAGAGTGTGATGTGCGGCACCAGCAGGACCCACGGGTGCAGCAACTGGTGGCAGCAAGAGGGAAGCCACAGATTGTCCAATGATATAGTGTGAGTGTGGCATCATAGCACAGATTGGAACCCACACCACATCCATTATACATTACAGTTTTTCTGAAAAATATCGGGCCTTTGACAAAATAAAACTCCAAAGGTGGCATCAGCAGCATGAGGTCAGAGGTTGTGGAGGTGGTGGCAACGTTGAAGGCCACAGAGTGGCACAATGATATAGTGTGAGGTGGCACCAGTAGCACAGCAGCACGCATGAGCCCACAGAGCCGCACAATTAGAGTCTGTAGGTGGCATCAGTAGCAGCAGCAGCTGGAGCCTGCAGATGCACAATGATATAGTGTGTAGTGGCAATCAAAGATCAGCAGCCAAGATCCCGCGGGTGGCACAATGATAGTGTGGAGGTGGTGTCAGCAGAAGCACAGGACCTGCAGGGTGGCACAATGACATAGTGTGGAGGTGGCATCAGCAGCAGAGCACGCAGGTGTCACAATGATATAGTTGAAGGGGCGGATCAGTAGCAGCAGAGCCCGCAGAGTGGCCAATGATATGTGTGTTGGTGGCATCAGTAGTCTGCAGCAGCAGGAGCCTGAAGTGTGGCACAATGATATAGTCTGAAGGTTGCATCAGAAGCAGCACAGAGGAGCCCACAGGGTGGCCCAATGATATAGTGTGTGAGGTGGCTTAGCAGAAGCAGCAGGAGCAGGCAGGGTGGCACCATGATATAGTGGGGAGTGGCAAATCATTCCAGTCCCTGGTAAAGATGGTAGGAGGCAGATGTTTTAACTGCAGCAGATGTGTTGCATCAGTGGGTGACAGCATCAGAATGAGCAAGGTAGTTAGAACCCCAAATTTCTCAACATTTGAAGGAGGCGTCATGGCGGATCTAATCTGATGCATTAGCATTGGTGAGTTGAAATCCTGGCCGATCCAAGCCTAATTCATCTTGACAAAGGTCAGTCCTCTCCACATTACGGGTGGACAAGGGTTCTCCTTGGGGTAACGATGCCCCACCCGCACTGCACCCCCCTGATGCCACATACTGGCCGGGCAGGAAGCTTCTCTACTGCAATTTCCGCAAGCTGCGGCCACATATCAAGTTCGCTGCCCAGTAGTCCATGGGATCCTCGACCTGAGGTGGTAAAGTGCTGTCCAAGCAAGCCACCACCGGCTGGTGAGGATCTGCTCCATGTCCTGCTGCTCCTGCTGGTGGCGCTACCCTCCTCACTAGGCGGATGAAGGAAGTTGCTCAATAAGGAATCCAGATTTAAGGTGGTGCTGATGGAGCTGCTACTACTCCTACCCACCCCCCCCCCCCCCCAGCACCCCACACAGCAGCCGTGGCAGTAGTACACGAGCGATGACTGCCAGAAATCCCTTGTCAGACCTGACAGAGGATGGACAATGTCGCACATAGGCAGCGCCCAAATCTTGTGCACATTATTTCTCTATAGTATGCCAGTTTTGTTGTTTTTCCTCTCGCAGCTGGAAAAATCACCCATTTTTCCAAGAGGGTGGATAGCCAAAAGTCATCCCTATGGCGGATGTTGACTATTCGGCTTTCACTAGTCAGGCAATGTAGCATGCTTGGGGCCATCTGTGCAAGTGACTCTGAGGACTCCCGGTCTCTATCTCCAGAGTATACTGCCACGTTGCTTCTGGTCATCTGCCTCGATTTCTACCTCCTTCGGATGCCCTGCTCCTCCTCTCTTTCTTTCACTTCCACTCACCTGATTGAAACAAACACTGATTTCACCAACTCTGCTTGTGCTCCAAAGTCCTCCTCCTCCACCAGTTCGCCCCCACCGGACTCATGTGGCCATGAGATGTTAGTCTCCACTTCTCTAGTGCCCTGACCAGACAGATTTTGCAGCATAAGTTCCAGAACATGAAGCATGGAATGACTTTATTCACCCGCAGTCCTGGCGACTGACAAATACTTGGTCTCTTCAAAGGCATGAGCAAACGGCAGGTGTCACGCATAGCCCAGTGGCTGACATCAAGTTCACAGGGGAGTACTACTCTCGGTCCGCGTTGCATCAACAAAAAATTATTATGACGTTTCTCATTTCATACAGCGGTGTAACATATGAGGCTGGAATTCCAATGGTAGAAACTCGCATATCAGACTAGTTTGGGGTAGTGCCTTTCTGACGCTGCAACTCAAGGAGGTGTGCCTGCTTTGTAAGAATGGCTGAAGTGCGTGCATAGTGTTCTGGACATTTTTAGAATAGCTTGCAGATGGTGGATGACTTCAGGAACTTTTGACTACCAGATTGAACACGTTTGCCATGCAGGGCGCATGACCATCGCTCTTCGGTGCACAGCGCGACACCATGTTTCTCCCATTGTCTGTGTCATAATGGTCAGATTTTTAGTTGTTGCTGAGAAAGCCACACATTGATTTCATTTTCATGACACGGAGCAGTTCCTCCCTGTGTGACTATCTACCCCTGGTTTGCCTGGGCGAACAAACTGTGTGACACTGCTGTGCCCTGCAGATTGTGGTAGATGAAGCAGCACTTGAGGAGGCTGAGGTGGTGGTGGGAAGAGAGGAGGCGGACACTGGTGCAGAGCCAGCAGTTTGACATCCGTGGAGGAAAAGCCCATCTCTTGTGTAGTTGTTGGTGTGGCAGGGAGGGAAGCACATTCACCCAGTGGGCTGTAAAGGACATGTACTGGCCCTGACCATAGTTCACAGCTCCACATGTCCGCGCTGCAACTTGGAAGAAACACTGATAAGCTCAAGGATTGGCCCACCTTCTGTTCTACATAATGGTGAAGGCTGGGCATGCCTTTTTGGAAAAAAAAATTCCACCTGGGGTTAAGCACACAGGCCATTATTCTCTGAAGGTGCAGAGTCCAGGACGACTGCAGTACCAACAACAACAACAACACAAGAGCCGGTCAGCTTCTGCACCTTAGGATGCTGGATTATAGAGTGTCTCTTTGTATCACCTCGCTCAACGACTGCTGCACCATGCGTAGCGAGAAGCAGGAGCATCTGACCTGAGATGATGTCAAAGACAAACAGCTCCACCGGCAGAGGTGCTGAGCCTTGACTTGCTGAAACAGCATGTGTGCCACTAGGTGCTGCTGCTTCTGTGCTTCGCCTGCAGGATAGACCACATCTGACACCCGTTTCTCCCAGGCCATTGGATGGTGATGCTGCATGTGTTGCGCAGAGCCATGGTGCAAGGTTAGCTCCCTGCACAGCTTCCCTTTCTGCCCGCAGATACGACATATACCCACGCGCGGCCCTCTGGTATCTTTACAAAAAATTGCCACACCCGCCGAGGTGGTAATTTTACTCTGCACTGAGCGCCTACTAACCGCCGCTGCCTCGCTGAGCCCCTGTCCACTGCTACTCTTGGACCTGCAGTCGGGATTTTACCCAGCGATGTTTAACTCCAGTTCTCACACTGCTGCCACCCTGCTGACTCGCGGCCACAGTAGCAACTTGCTGCCCCTGCTCCGCTGCTTGACGCGCAAGCTGACACTCTCTTTGCCTGACAATATGAATCCCCTGCTACACCTAGCTCCCAAGTGCGATCAGAAACATCATTGTCAATTTGCGTTTCCCGGTCACTGCTACTCTCCTCACTGGTGTCAGTATGCACAGCCTGCCTACTTCAGAAGCACGGGTCAAACAGTTCCTCAAAGACATTGTAATAGGGAATCAAGTGCCGTGCCAGAGGCGCTGTTGCGGTGGGAGTGAATGTCAGGCATGGTCTGCCTTTCCCCATTTAGTTTGCCTTGCCCTCAAGTTTGCCCTCAGTTAAGATGGTGGATGTTGTCTCAACCGGGTGCCATCTTACTTCCTGTTTGGTATATATTTCCTGTCCTGCTCAGTAGACATTGCTTGAGTATTGTGTATAGCTCCTGCTTGGACAGTCCTCTTGCTTGGAACTCCTTCTCCGGATTGTTCCTCCCTTCTGCTTGCTGAACTACTCCTCCCAGATTGTTCTCCTGGCTTTTGCAAGTTCTGATTACCTGCCTGTTGTAGTACTACTGTTTCCCAGTCTGCTCGCTGCACCTCCTGTGTCCACCCTTGGTGCTTCCAGTGTCCTGTCTAGTCCCTGCTATTGGATTCCAGCAATATATCACCAGTATCGTGACACATGTTTTAGATGCTATCTAGCCTCATTCGGTCACTCTGTCATTGCCATGCTGTTGCCCATACTTTTGGCATAATGGTCCGATTAAGCAGCCTCAGAGGCATCCATGCATGCTGCCCCTGCTGTTTCCTGTCCATTTCCGTGGTGTTTCCATCCTTTTCTGAGGTTCCCAGGTGCTTGGCCAAGCTTCCCTGTGCAGATCCTTGGTCCCCTTGAAAAAGCATCGGGAAAAGTTTGTCTCGAATAACGAGTACCCGAGCATTTTAGTGCTCGCTCTTCTCTACTCCTTTCCTACGGATTTTTTATGTACAGCTTTATGTGGACCCCCCAGCAGGCCTGGGCCCCGGCACTTGCCCAGGTATGCCCGGTGCTGGTGCCGGCCCTGCCTCTCAGGCATGAGTGTAACTAAGGGAGGCTGGGCCCCATAGAAGACCTCTGCATAATGTCCTACTTGCCCTTAAATAATATACATATTTGTGCACACATGTTTATACAATCATATATACACACACATACTGTCCTACATTCATATATGTACTTATACACTCATACATACAAAATATACACACATGTATATACTTATATACATACATATACAGTTCTAAATTCACACACACAAAATTATACACTTTTACATCTATATTTATTCTAGCATATATACATTTATAAACTTATAGATACAAAACACACGCATACAGTGTATACAGATTAAAAACACACATATAAAATATACTGTATAGACATCATACGACTTGCTCATATACCAAACCAGATCTAAGTGGATGAAGGTTGATATGACCGAACCATCGTAATTTTTTTATCTGCCCTACTTATATCCTCTTATGATTAATGTATTACGGTGAAGGCTGTTTCCTGTGAAAAATTCACTAAAATAACTTGGTCCCCTTGAAAAATGCTCGAGTCTCCCATTGACTTCAATGGGGCTCATTATTCGAGACGAGCACTCGAGCATCGGGAAAAGTTTGTCTCGAATAACGAGTACCCGAGCATTTTAGTGCTCGCTCATCTCTACTGTCCACACGTCATTGGGTTTTTAAAAGGAGTTTATTTGCTTCCAATAATTTAGGTGTACTTTTTACTTAGATAATAATAAAATTACATTTTAATGACACTTGAATATGGGTATAAATTCTTTGCCTTAGGCAATGTTCTGTAAATAATAATCCATCATTATTGCTAAAGCAAAAAACCAAACAGGAGATCCAGATCCAGAGATGAGCAGCAAATAGGATACTTGCATGTCCTGTGTGTTCTGCATCCACTCCTGCTTTTGGCCATCAATCCTGAAGCTTTTCATCCTTCTGGCAGATGAAATGAAGGTGAAAACCAAACTCTGGCAACTTCATAGAGTGGAGGAGGGTGAAAACAGCATTATGGAAATCACAGGGTATTCCAGGGAGACAGCGGTCAGTTGGCAGCAGCATGAGTAGTCTGCAGAGTGGCACAATGACAAATTATGGAGTTGGCGGAAACATAGTAGGCCACAAAGTGGCACAATGACAAGAGTGTGGGGGTAGCGGCAGCAGCATCAGCATCAGCAATAGGAGGCCACAGGTGGCAGCAACATGGAAAGCCACAGAGTGGTCCAATGACAGAGTGTGGAGGTGGCGCCAGCAACAGCATCAGCAGCAGCAACAGAAGGCCACAAAGTGGCACAA
The DNA here is from genome assembly GCA_019512145.1 of Engystomops pustulosus. Taxonomy (NCBI): domain Eukaryota; kingdom Metazoa; phylum Chordata; class Amphibia; order Anura; family Leptodactylidae; genus Engystomops; species Engystomops pustulosus. The sequence goes on along the minus strand of WNYA01002650.1, from coordinate 20,202 downwards.
TGATAAGAGTGTGGAGGTGGCGGCAGCAGCAGGAGCCCACGGGTGGCAGCAACATGGTGGCAGCAAGAGGGAAAGCCACAGATTGGTCCAATGATATAGTGTGGAGGTGGCATCAGTAGCAGCAGATTGGAGACACCACATCCATTATACATTACAGTTTTTCTGAAAATATCAGGCCTTTGACAAAATAAAACTCCAAAGGTGGCATCAGCAGCATGAGGTCAGAGGTGTGGAGGTGGTGGCAACGTGGAAGGCCACAGAGTGGCACAATGATATAGTGTGGAGGTGGCACCAGTAGCAGCAGCAGCAGCAGGAGCCCACAGAGCCGCACAATTATAGAGTCTGGAGGTGGCATCAGTAGCAGCAGCAGCTGGAGCCTGCAGAGTGGCACAATGATATAGTGTGTAGGTGGCATCAGAAGCAGCAGCAGCAAGATCCCGCAGGGTGGCACAATGATAGTGTGGAGGTGGTGTCAGCAGAAGCAGCAGGAGCCTGCAGGGTGGCACAATGACATAGTGTGGAGGTGGCATCAGCAGCAGGAGCACGCAGGGTGGCACAATGATATAGTGTGAAGGTGGCATCAGTAGCAGCAAGAGCCCGCAGAGTGGCACAATGATATTGTGTGTTGGTGGCATCAGTAGCTGCAGCAGCAGGAGCCTGAAGTGTGGCACAATGATATAGTCTGAAGGTTGCATCAGAAGCAGCAGCAGCAGGAGCCCACAGGGTGGCACAATGATATAGTGTGGAGGTGGCTTCAGCAGAAGCAGCAGGAGCATGCAGGGTGGCACCATGATATAGTGTGGAGGTGGCAAATAATTCCAGTCCCTGGTAAAGATGGTAGGAGGCAGATGGTTTAACTGGCAGCAGATGTGTGGCATCAGGTGGGTGACAGCATCAGAATGAGGCAGGTAGTTAGAACCCCAAATTTCTCAACATTTGAAGGAGGCGTCATGGCTGATCTAATCTGATGCATTAGGCATTGGTGAGTTGAAATCCTGGCCGATCCAAGCCTAATTCATCTTGACAAAGGTCAGTCTCTCCACATTACGGGTGGACAAGCGGGTTCTCCTTGGGGTAACGATGGCCCCCACCGCACTGAACACCCGCTCTGATGCCACACTACTGGCCGGGCAGGATAGCTTCTCTACTGCAATTTCCGCAAGCTGCGGCCACATATCAAGTTCGGCTGCCCAGTAGTCCATGGGATCCTCGACCTGAGGTGGTAAAGTGCTGTCCAAGCAAGGCCACCACCGGCTGGTGCAGGATCTGCTCCATGTCCTGCTGCTCCTGCTGGTGGCGCCTACCCTCCTCACTAGGCGGATGAAGGAAGTTGCTCAATAAGGAATCCAGATTTAAGGTGGTGCTGATGGAGCTGCTACTACTCCTACCCCCCCCCCCCCAGCACCCCACAGCAGCCGTGGCAGTAGTACACGAGCGATGACTGCCAGAAATCCCCTGGTCAGACCTGACAGAGGATGGACAATGTCGCACATAGGCAGCGCCCAAATCTGTGCACAGTATTTCTCTATAGTATGCCAGTTGTTTCTTCCTCTCAGCAGCTGGAAAAAAGTCACCCATTTTTCCAAGAGGGTGGAGAGCCAAAAGTCATCCCTATGGCGGATGTTGACTATTCGGCTTTCACTAGTCAGGCAATGTAGCATGCTTTGGGCCATCTGTGCAAGTGACTCTGAGGGACTCCCGGTCTCTATCTCCAGAGTATACTGCCACGGTGCTTCTGGGTCATCTGCCTCGATTTCTACCTCCTTCGGATGCTCCTGCTCCTCCTCTCTTTCACTTCCACTCACCTGAGTGAACAAAACACTGATTTCACCAGACTCTGCTTGTGCTCCAAAGTCCTCCTCCTCCACCAGTTCAGCCCCCACCGGACTCATGTGGCCATGAGATGTAGTCTCCACTTCTCTAGTGCCCTGACCAGACAGATTTTGCAGCATGAGTTCCAGAACATGAAGCAGTGGAATGACGTTATTCATCCCGCAGTCCTGGCGACTGACAAATAACTTGGTCTCTTCAAAGGGCATGAGCAAACGGCAGGTGTCACGCATGAGCTGCCAGTGGCTGACATCAAAGTTACACAGGGGAGTACTTCGGTCCGCTTGCATCAACAAAAAATTATTAATGACGTTTCTCATTTCATACAGGCGGTGTAACATATGGAGGCTGGAATTCCAATGGGTAGAAACATCGCATATCAGACTATGTTGGGGTAGGCCGTTCTGACGCTGCAACTCAAGGAGGGTGTGCCTGGCTTTGTAAGAATGGCTGAAGTGCGTGCATAGTGTTCTGGACATTTTTAGAATAGCTTGCAGATGGGTGGATGACTTCAGGAACTTGTTGACTACCAGATTGAACACGTTTGCCATGCAGGGCGCATGGACCATCGCTCTTCGGTGCAGCGCGGACACCATGTTTCTTCCATTGTCTGTCATAATGGTTCAGATTTTTAGTTGTTGCTGAGAAAGCCACACATTGATTTCATGTTGCATGACACGGAGCAGTTCCTCCCCTGTGTGACTTCTACACCTGGTTTGCCTGGGCGAACAAACTGTGTGACACTGCTGTGCCCTGCAGATGTGGTATGATGAAGCAGCACTTGAGGAGGCTGAGGTGGTGGTGGAGAAGGAGGAGGCGGACACTGGTGCAGGAGCAGCAGTTTGACATCGTGGAGGAGAAAGCGCCATCTCTTGTGTAAGTTGTTGGTGTGGCAGGGAGGGAAGCACATTCACCCAGTGGGCTGTAAAGGACATGTACTGGCCCTGACCATAGTTACAGCTCCACATGTCCGCGCTGCAACTTGGAAGAAACTGATAAGCTCAAGGATTGGCCCACCTTCTGTTCTACATAATGGTGAAGGGCTGGCAGTGCCTTTTTGGAAAAAAAAATTCCACCTGGGTTAAGCACAAGCCATTAGTTCTCTGAAGGGTGCAGAGTCCAGGACAGACTGCAGTACCAACAACAACAACAACCGACAAGAGCACGGTCAGCTTCTGCACCTTAGGATGGCTGGATGCATAGAGTTGTCTCTTTGTAATCACCTCGCTCAACGACTGCTGGCACCATGCGTAGCGAGAAGCAGGAGCATCTGGACCTGGAGATGATGTCAAAGACAAACAGCTCCACCGGCAGAGGTGCTGGAGCCTTGACTTGCTGAAACAGCATGTGTGCCACTAGGTGCTGCTGCTGCTGTTGCTTCGCCTGCAGGATAGACCACATCTGACACCCGTTTCTCCCAGGCCATTGGATGGTGATGCTGCATGTGTTGGCGCAGAGCCATGGTGCCAAGGTTAGCTCCCTGGCCACGCTTCACTTTCTGCCCGCAGATACGACATATACCCACGCTCGGCTCCTCTGGTATCTTTACAAAAAATTGCCACACCGCCGAGGTGGTAATTTTACTCTGCACTGAGCGACTACTACCGCCGCTGCCTCGCTGAGCCCCTGTGCCACTGCTTACTTGGACCTGCGAGTCGGGATTTGTACCCAGCGGATGTTTAACTCCAGTTCTCACACTGCTGCCACCCTGCTGACTCGCGGCCACAGTAGCAACTTGCTGCCTGCTCCGCTGCTTGACGCGCAAGCTGACACTCTCTTTGCCTGACAATGATGAATCCCCTGCTACACCTAGCTCCCAAGTGCGATCAGAAACATCATTGTCAATTTGCGTTTCCCGGTCACTGCTACTCTCCTCACTGGTGTCAGTATGCACAGCCTGCCTACTTCAGGAAGCAGCGGAATTATGCCCCACCTCTTCACTGCCAAGCAGCTGCTGACTGTCCTCAAACACTTCGTCCTCGCTGAATAGTGGTGCTGAGCCCATTCCACCTAGTAGCTCTCTGGCTGCGGGAAAGGAACATGACAGAAGCTGGTTGAGGACAGGTGAGGGCCTCTGACCTGCTCCTGGGCCATGCCAACTAATTGTTGTATTTGAGGAACCCACAGACTCTTGGCTGGGGTTGTCAAATGTTATATTTGAGGAATTGAATGACCTAGTCAACCATTCAACAACCTTTGGGTTGTTGATCAACAGACTGCCGCTAGATGACAACGGCAGTTCTGGCCTCACAGAGTCACCCTTGCTGCGACGTCCCCTTACTGTGCTGCCACCTCTGCCTTCTCCACCTGCCAGCTTTCTGTCTGACATAATGGTTTATAAACTATGTAGATTTGACACGTAAATCTGGCTGTAAACTATAGGCCCAAAAAGGTATGGCAATGTGCGTTATACAGATACCCCCCAACTGACCCCCAGTGAGAGGTCCACAAATCACTACAGCAGCTGCATAAAGAAATCGCTACTGCAGATGCATGAAAGTCAAACAGATTTGTTACTATTTGATTTTGTCACTAAATAGAACTGCTATTTGGGGTACACAGATCCTCCTTAAAGAACAACCAGGGATTGGTCCACCAATTGCTATTGCAGATGCATGAAAGTCAAACAGATTTCTTCCTATTCGATTTTATCACTAAATAGAAATGCTATTTGGGGTATACAGATCCCCCTTAAAGAACAACCATGAATTGCAGCAAGAATCATTACTACACAGAACAGTAGCAGCAACTGCACGCTAAAGGCAGCACATAAAGTGTGAAGTGAGAGATGTAAAATGGCTGGGTTTTAACCCCTAGGCGCACCAGGACGTTATAGTACGTCCCCGGGGCTAGATGCTTAGCGCACGGGGACGTTCTATAACGTCCTGCTTCTGGCACCGGCTCACGAACGGAGCCGGTACCAGAAGCAGCGGCTGTCAGCTGTCTAGTACAGCTGACAGCCTGCGCTAACACCCGCGATCGGAGCCGGCTCCGATCGCGGGTGTTAACCCCTTACACGCCGCGGTCAAACATGACCGCGGCGTGTAAGGGTGTAAGCGCTGTGGATCGGATCCCCCGTGCCGCTTACCGGGGGATCCGATCCTCTGCCGGGCAGCTCCGAGGACTGGCATGTGCCCCGGAGCTGCCCGGTCTCCATGGCAGCCAGACCCCTTCCGGGTCTGGCTGTAAACTGTCTGAGCATGCGCAAGCTTGCTCAGACAGTTTACACTGCTCTACAATAAAATAGTATTGTAGAGCAGTGTATTGAACTTAAACCAGTGATCAGAGCATCACTGGTTTAAGTTCAAGTATGTATAAGTAAAAATATGCAAAAACAGTTAACACTACACATTATAATAAATAAAAAATTAATACATAAAAATATAAGCCCCTAAAATGTCACTTTCCCATAAAAACACTTAATAAAGTATAAAAAACATAAAAACACAAAAAAACCCCGCATATTTGGTATTGCCGCGTCCGTAACAATCTGCATAATAAAACAGAATTGTTACTGGACCCGCACGGTAAACGCCGGAGGAAAAAAACGCAAAAAACATTCCGAAAAAAGATAATTTTTAATTAATACCCTATAAAAAATGCTCTAAAAAGTGATTTAAAAAATGTTATGCACTCCAAAATAAGCCCACTAAAAAGAACAACTGTTCTCGCAAAAAATAAGCCCCTAACAAGATTTATCTGCCAAAAAATAAAAAAGTTATGCATATAAAAAGATGGTGATGCTAAAATGAATAAGATTTTCTCCAAATTAGTTTTTATTCAGTACAATTGAATAAAATACACAAAACCCCCACATATTTGGTATCCCTGCGTCCGTAACAATCTGTATAATAAAACAGAATCGTTATTAGATCCGCAAAGTGAACCCCGTAAAAAACAACCTAAAAAAACTCTCTCTGATAAAGATGATTTTTTATTAATGCCCTTTAAAAATGCTCTAAAAAAGTGATTTTAAAAAGTTACGCAATCTAAAATAAGACCACTAAAAAGAGCTATCATTCTTGCAAAAAATAAGCCCTTACACAGATTTTTGAGGTGAAAAATAAAAAAGTTATGCATATGAAAGACGGTGATGCTAAAATTAACAACAATTTTGCCAAATTACTTTTTATTCAGTAAAAATGGGAAAAAATAAAAAAATATATATAAATGAAGTATTTTCATAAACGTGGCGACCCAAAGAATAAAAATAATATACTATTTTCATGGTATGGTTAACGGCCAAAAAAAAAAACACATAAAAATTTTCCTAAAAATTGATGATTTTCATTTCCTCCACCAACAAAGAGTTAATTAAATCTCACCAATAAGCTATAGATGCCCCAAAATTATGTATTAGAAAAGTGCATCTCATGTGGCAAAAGAAATAAGCCCCTATAGGTCCTCAATAAAAAAAAGAAAAAAATTATAGCCTGTACAATGTGACATAGCAAATCTGATTTGAATGGCGCCTCCTTCCCTTCTATGCCCGGCCGTGCGCCCATACAGCAGGTTACCACCACATGTAGGGTATCGGTGTACTCGGGAGAAATTGCGTATCAAACTTTGTGGAGCCTTTTTTCATTTTATCCATTACAAATGTTTAATTTTCCACCCAAAATGAGTGTATTGTGAAAAAATATTACAATTTGCAGACTCCACCTCCATTTTGTTTTAACCCCTATAAAACACGTAAAGGGTTAACAAACTTCTTAAAAGTGGTTTTTCATACGTTGAGGGGTGTAGTTTCCACAATGGGGTAATTTACGAGTCTCGCTATTATTTAGGCCTCTCAGTGTCAATTAGAAGTTGAGCAGGTCCATCTAAATACAGGTTTTGGCGATTTTACAAAAAATGTGAAAAATGGCACCCAAATTCTGAGCTTCATAACATTCTAGTAAAATATGTGGAATCTGAAAAAACCATGCCAACATAAAGCAGACATTTGGGAAATGTAAGTTATGAATTTATTTGGGTGCTATGACTTTCTGAATCAAAAGTAGAGAATTTAGAACGTTGAAAATAAAGAATTTTTCAAAATTTTTGCCAAATTTTGTTTTTTTTCATAACTAAACGCAAAAGATTTCATCCAAATTTTTAAACTAATTTGAAGTACAATGTGTCACGAGAAAACAATCTCAAAATCCCCTGGATATCTCACAGCGTTCCAAAGCTATAACCACTTATAGTGACACAGGCCAGATTTGAAAAATGGGGCCGCGTCCTTTAGGCCAAAAGATGCTGTGTCCCGTAGGGGTTAAAGGGCTGTGTGACATCACATAAGCCTGATTGGCTTACAGGTCTGCAGATGTCATCGGGGGTGTTCCTTTCTCCTTCTCAGAGTTCTCTGTAACATGTTGTTCTGACGCCCATCCACCTGGAAAAAAGAGGGAAAAAAAAAAAACTTCGTTCCAGCATATCAGCGAAAACTGTGGCTTTGTGACGAATCAAATTTTCTCTGAAATTCTAACTAAAGTTAGAATCTTTAGAATCGATTTGCCCATCTCTAGAGGTTACCCAGGGGTCTTACAGCTTGTACTGGGGGTGGGCAAGGTGTCTTGTAGCCCTACTCTTAAGGTGACCCGCATGCACTGGCTGCTCCATCTAGTTCTTTGAAAGTGACAGAGATAGCCTGCTCTCAGAGTGACCAGTGGTACCAATAGCTGACTGTAGGGGTGGCCCGGGAGTCTAACATCCTACTATGGTGGTGGCCCTTGAGTCTGACAGCCAGCTCTGGGAGTAGCCAAGTAGTCTGACAGCGCACACTACGGCTGGAACAGCGTTATGAACTGATGCAGGTTTTAGCGCAATTCTATGCCAGCAAAGGCCCTGCATAGAGATGTATGCCAGCGCCACTAGCCTCTGGGAAAATTAAGAGGAACCCTCCTGATGTTTTTGGGAGGAGGAGGTTTGGGGTTTTCATCATACAACAGAGCATGATGCTAGCGTATGATAAATTCCCATGTACAATGCAAACCATATAAGAGGTGATTGAGTAAAGCCCTGTAGATATTTCAAGAAATCATTACAATGAATTGGAAATTGATTAAAGTTCACCTATTAAAAACAAAAAAGTACGGCCTCCTCCATAAACCCCTACAGCCGTCCTAACCATCACCAAAATAGATGAATTTCTACCATTTTAGTAGAAATAACCTTTAATCAATTTACCAAAAAGGTGGCCAAAGTAACAGGACATATAGCTTGCAATTCTGCTAACTGAACTGGTCAAAGACTTTCTACTTTACATTCTAAACACTAATATGATTTCCACTCAACCTGCGCTATGCTGAACCTGGGGGTGGCTTGGTGTCTTACAGCCCTGCTCTGGAGGTAGCCCAGGAGTCTTACAGCTCGTACTGGGGGTGGGCAAGGTGTCTTGTAGCCCTACTCTGAGGTGACCCAGGAGTCTTACAGCTCATACTGGGGTGGACCTGGGTGACTTACAGCTCGAACTGTTGTGGATGAAAAGGAGACTTACAGCTGGAAATGGGATATGAAACAGCAGTCTTAAGCTTGCTCAGGGGCTGACCAGGTGTCTTCCAGCCTGCTTTTGGGGTAGCCCAATGGTCTAACAGCTCGCACTGTGGTAGGCCTCAGAGCCTTACAGGCCGATCTGGGGGTGACGCAGAAGTCTTCCATCCGGCCCGCTGGTGTTCCAGGGGTCCGCACAGGCGCAGGTTTTAGCACAACTTTAAGTCAGGTAGGGTATTTCATAAAGATGTACGCCAATGCCGCCAAATGTTAATAATTAAAGAGGCTGGACCCTTCTTATATCTGCAGGTTATATATCCGATGCCCGCGTTTCATCATACATAGCGCACAATGTGCCAGAGTATGATAAAATCCTCCCATAGTACAATACAGAACCAGATAAAAAGTCTTTGGTTACACTTTGTAAGGTTAACGGAAAACCAAGTAAAGGGGTTCTCCAGTGACATACAAGTTACACCTATCCAAGGACTGGGGGTGACTTCTTGATCGTTAAACATCTCAGTGAGGGGACTCAATATGGAAACCGAAAACGGAGCACGTCGTAACGTGAAGAGGAGAGTAGCCAGTCCCGCATGCACTGGCTGCTCCATCTAGTTCTATGAAGCTGACAGAGAAGCTGCTCTCAGAGTGAGACATGGTACCAATAGCTGACTGTAGGGGTGGCCCGGGAGTCTAACTTCCTACTATGGTGGTGGCCCTGGAGTCGACAGCCAGCTCTGGGAGTAGCCAAGTAGTCGACAGCGCACACTAGGGCTGGAACAGCGTTATGAACTGATGCAGGTTTTAGCGCAATTCTACGCCAGCAAAGGCCTGCATAGAGATGTATGCCAGCGCCACTAGCCTCTGGGTAAATTAAGAGGAACCCTCCTGATGTTTTTGGGAGGAGGAGGTTTGGGGTTTTCATCATACAACAGAGCATGATCTAGCGTATGATAAATCCTCCATAGTACATGCAAACCATATACAGGTGATGAGTAAAGCCCTGTAGATATTTCAAGGAAACTATTACAATGAATTGGAAATTGATTAAAGTTCACCTATTAAAAAACAAAAAGTACGGCCTCCTCCATAAACCCCTACAGCGTCCTAACCATCACCAAAATAGAAGAATATTCTACCATTAGTAGAAATAACCTTTAATCAATTTACCAAAAAGGTGGCCAAAGACAGGACCATATAGCTTGCAATTCTGCTAACTGAACTGGTCAAAGACTTTCTACTTTACATTCTAAACACTAATATTTTCTACACTCAACCTGCGCTAGCTGAACCTGGGGGTGGCCTTGGTTCTTACAGCCCTGCTCTGGAGGTAGCCCAGGAGTCTTACAGCTCGTATGGGGGTGGGCAAGGTGTCTTGTAGCCCTACTCTTGAGGTGACCAGGAGTCTTACAGCTCATACTGGGGTGGACCTGGGTGACTTACAGCTCGAACTTGTGTGAACACGAGAACTTACAGCTGGAAATGGGATATGAAACAGCAGTCTTACAGCTTGCTCAGGGGCGACACAGGTGTCTTCCAGCCTGTTTTGGGGTAGCCCAATGGTCTAACAGCTCGCACTGTGGTAGGCTCAGAGCCTTACAGGCCGATCTGGGGGTGACGCAGAAGTCTTCCATCCGGCCCCGATGGTGTTCAGGGGTCCGCACAGGCGCAGGTTTTAGCACAACTTTAAGTCAGGTAGGGTATTTCATAAAGATGTACGCCAATGGCCAAATGTTAAATAATTAAGAGGCGGACCCTTCTGATATATCTGGCATGCTGATATATCCGATGCCAGCGTTTTCATCAACAATAGCGCACATGTGCCAGAGTATGATAATCTCCCATAGTACAATACAGAACCAGATACAAAGTCATTTGGTTACACTTTGTAAGGTTAACGGAAACCAAAGTAAAGGGTTCTCCAGTGACATACAAGTTAGCACCTATCCAAAGGACTGGGGGTGATTCTTGATTTAAAATCTCAGTGAGGGGACTCAATATGGAACACGAAAACGAGAACGTCGTACCGTGAAGAGAGGAGTAGCAGTCCCGCATGCACTGGCTGCTCCATCTAGTTCTATGAAGCTGACAGAGATAGCCTGCTCTCAGAGTGACCAGTGGTACCAATAGCTGACTGTAGGGTGGGCCCGGAGTCTACTCATCTATGGTGGTGGCCCTGGAGTCTGACAGCCAGCTCTGGGAGTAGCCAAGTAGTCTGACAGCGCACACTAGGGCTGGAAAGCGTTATGAACTGATGCAGGTTTTAGCGCAATTCTACGCCAGCAAAGGCCTGCATAGAGATGTATTCCAGCGCCATAGCTCTGGGTAAATTAAGAGGAACCCTCCTGATGTTTTTGGGAGGAGGAGGTTTGGGGTTTTCATCATACAACAGAGCATGATGCTAGCGTATGATAAATTCCCTCCATAGTACAATGCAAACCATTACGAGGTGATTGAGTAAAGCCCTGTAGATATTTCAAGGAAACTCATTACAATGAATTGGAAATGATTAAAGTTCACCTATTAAAAAACAAAAGTACGGCCTCCTCCATAAACCCTACAGCCGTCCTAACCACACCAAAATAGATGAATATTCTACCATTTTAGTAGAAATAACCTTAATCAATTTACCAAAAAGGTGGCCAAAGTAACAGGACATATAGCTTGCAATTCTGCTAACTGAACTGGTCAAAGACTTTCTACTTTACATTCTAAACACTAATATGATTTCTACACTACCCTGCGCTATGCTGAACCTGGGGGTGGCCTTGGTGTCTTACAGCCCTGCTCTGGAGGTAGCCCAGGAGTCTTACAGCTCGTACTGGGGGTGGGCAAGGTGTCTTGTAGCCCTACTCTGAGGTGACCCGGAGTCTTACAGCTCATACTGGGTGGACCTGGGTGACTTACAGCTCGAACTGTTGGTGAAACCAGGAGACTACAGCTGGAATGGGATATGAAACAGCAGTCTTACAGCTTGCTCAGGGGCTGACAAGGGTCTTTCAGCCTGCTTTTGGGGTAGCCCAATGGTCTAACAGCTCGCACTGTGGTAGGCTCAGAGCCTTACAGGCCGATTGGGGGTGACGCAGAGTCTTCCACGGCCCCGATGTGGTTCCAGGGGTCCGCACAGGCGCAGGTTTTAGCACAACTTTAAGTCAGGTAGGGTATTTCATAAAGATGTACGCCAATGCCGCCAAATGTTAAATAATTAAAGGGCTGGACCTTCTGATATATCTGGCATGCTGATATATCGATGCAGGTTTTCTCATACAATAGCGCACATAGTGCCAGAGTATGATAAAATCCTCCCATAGTACAATACAGAACCAGATACAAAGTCATTTGGTTACACTTGTAAGGTTAACGGAAAACCAAGTAAAGGGGTTCTCCAGTGCATACAAGTTAGCACCTATCCAAAGGACTGGGGGTGACTCTTGATCGTTAAACATCTCAGTGAGGGGACTCAATATGGAACACGAAAAAGGAGCACGTCGTAACCGTGAAGAGAGGAGAGTAGCCAGTCCCGCATACTGTGCTCCATCTAGTTCTATGAAGCTGACAGAGATAGCCTGCTCTCAGAGTGACCAGTGGTACCAATAGCGACTGTAGGGGTGGCCCGGGAGTCTAACTTCCTACTATGGTGGTGGCCCTGGGTCTGACGCCAGCTCTGGGAGTAGCCAAGTAGTCTGACAGCGCACACTAGGGCTGGAACGCGTTATGAACTGATGCAGGTTTTAGCGCAATTTTACGCCAGCAAAGGCCCTGCATAGAGATGTATGCCAGCGCCACTAGCCTCTGGGTAAATTAAGAGAACCCTCCTGATGTTTTTGGAGGAGGAGGTTTGGGGTTTTCATCATACAACAGAGCATGATGCTAGCGTATGATAAATTCCCTCATAGTACAATGCAAACCATATAACAGGTGATTGAGTAAAGCCCTGTAGATATTTAAGGAAACTCATTACATGAATTGAAATTGATTAAAGTTCACCTATTAAAAAACAAAAAGTACGGCCTCCTCCATAAACCCCTACAGCCGTCCTAACCATCACCAAAATAGATGAATATTCTAAATTTTAGTAGAAATAACCTTTAATCAATTTACCAAAAAGGTGGCCAAGTAACAGGACCATATAGCTTGCAATTCTGCTAACTGAACTGGTCAAAGACTTTCTACTTTACATTCTAAACACTAATATGATTTCTACACTCAACCTGCGCTATGCTGAACCTGGGGGTGGCCTTGGTGTTTACAGCCCTGCTCTGGAGGTAGCCCAGGAGTCTTACAGCTCGTACTGGGGGTGGGCAAGGTGTCTTGTAGCCCTACTCTTGAGGTGACCCAGGAGTCTTACAGCTCATACTGGGGTGGACCTGGGTGACTTACAGCTCAACTGTTGGTGAACCAGGAGACTTACAGCTGGAAATGGGATATGAAACAGAGTCTTCAGCTTGCTCAGGGGCTGACACAGGTGTCTTCCAGCCTGCTTTTGGGGTAGCCCAATGGTCTAACAGCTCGCACTGTGTAGGCCTCAGAGCCTTACAGGCCGATCTGGGGGGTGACGCAGAGTCTTCCATCCGCCATGGTGTTCAGGGGTCCGCACAGGCGCAGGTTTTGCACAAACTTTAAGTCAGGTAGGTATTTCATAAAGATGTACGCCAATGCCGCCAAATGTTAATAATTAAAGAGGCTGGACCCTGATATATCTGGCATGCTGATATATCCGATGCCAGCGTTTTCATCATACAATAGCGCACAATGTGCAGAGTATGATAAAATCCTCCCATAGTACAATACAGAACCAGATACAAAGTCATTGGTTACACTTTGTAAGGTTAACGGAAAACCAAGTAAAGGGGTTCTCCAGTGACATACAAGTTAGCACCTATCCAAAGGACTGGGGGTGACTTCTTGATCGTTAAACATCTCAGTGAGGGGACTCAATATGGAACACGAAAACGGAGCACGTCGTAACCGTGAAGGAGAGTAGCCAGTCCCGCATGCATGGCTGCTCCATCTAGTTTATGAAGCTGAAGAGATAGCCTGCTCTCAGGATGACCAGTGGTACCAAAGCTGACTGTAGGGGTGGCCCGGGAGTCTAACTTCCTACTATGGTGGTGGCCCTGGAGTCTGACAGCCAGCTCTGGGAGTAGCCAAGTAGTCTGACAGCGCACACTAGGGCTGGAACAGCGTTATGAACTGATGCAGGTTTTAGCGCAATTCTACGCCAGCAAAGGCCCTGCATAGAGATGTATGCCAGCGCCACTAGCCTCTGGGTAAATTAAGAGGAACCCTCCTGATGTTTTTGGGAGGAGGAGGTTTGGGGTTTTCATCATACAACAGAGCATGATGCTAGCGTATGATAAATTCCCTCCATAGTACAATGCAAACCATTACGAGGTGATTGAGTAAAGCCCTGTAGATATTTCAAGGAAACTCATTACAAGAATTGGAAATTGATTAAAGTTCACCTATTAAAAAACAAAAGTACGGCCTCCTCCATAAACCCCTACAGCCGTCCTAAACATCACCAAAATAGATGAATATTCTACCATTTTAGTAGAATAACCTTAACAATTTACCAAAAAGGTGGCAAAGTAACAGGACCATTAGCTTGCAATTCTGCTAACTGAACTGGTCAAAGACTTTCTACTTTACATTCTAAACACTATATGATTTCTACACTCAACTGCGCTATGCTGAACCTGGGGGTGGCCTTGGTGTCTTACAGCCCTGCTCTGGAGGTAGCCCAGGAGTCTACAGCTCTACGGGGGTGGGCAAGGTGTCTTGTAGCCCTACTGAGGTGACCAGGAGTCTTACAGCTCATACTGGGGTGGACCTGGGTGACTTACAGCTCGAACTGTTGGTGAAACCAGGAGACTTACAGCTGGAAATGGGATATGAAACGCAGTCTTACAGCTTGTCAGGGCTGACACAGGTGTCTTCCAGCCTGCTTTGTGGGTAGCCAATGGTCAACAGCTCGCACTGTGGTAGGCCTCAGAACCTTACAGGCGATCTGGGGGTGACGCAGAAGTCTTCCATCCGGCCCGATGGTGTTCAGGGGTCCGCACAGGGAGTTTTAGCACAAATTAAGTCGGTAGGGTATTTCATAAAGATGTACGCCAATGCCGCCAAATGTTAAATAATTAAAGAGGCGGACCCTTCTGATATTCTGGCATGCTGATATATCCGATGCCAGCGTTTTCATCATACAATAGCGCCAATGTGCCAGAGTATGTAAAATCCTCCCATAGTACAATACAGAACCAGATACAAAGTCATTTGGTTACACTTGTAAGGTTAACGGAAACCAGTAAAGGGTCCCAGTGACATACAAGTAGACTATCCACAGGACGGGGACTCTGATCTTAACATCTCAGTAGAGATTAGGTGAAACATGCGACAGTCGACAGAGATACAGTCACTATCAGAATACTCATCATGAGCTCAATATGGAACACGAAAACGGAGCACGTCGTAACCGTGAGAGAGAGAGTAGCCAGTCCCGCATGCACTGGCTGCTCATCTAGTTCTATGAAGCTGACAGAGATAGCCTCTTCAGAGGACCAGTGGTACCAATAGCTGACTGTAGGGGTGGCCCGGGAGTCTAACTTCCTACTATGGTGGTGGCCCTGGAGTCTGACAGCCAGCTCTGGGAGTAGCCAAGTAGTCTGACAGCGCACACTAGGGCTGGAACAGCGTTATGAACTGATGCAGGTTTTAGCGCAATTCTACGCCAGCAAAGGCCTGCATAGAGATGTATTGCCAGCGCCACTAGCCTCTGGGTAAATTAAGAGGAACCCTCCTGATTTTGGGAGGAGGAGGTTTGGGGTTTTCATCATACAACAGAGCATGATGCTAGCGTATGATAAATTCCCTCCATAGTACAATGCAAACCATATACGAGGTGATTGAGTAAAGCCCTGTAGATATTTCAAGGAAACTCATTACAATGAATTGGAAATTGATTAAAGTTCACCTATTAAAAAACAAAAAGTACGGCCTCCTCCATAAACCCCTACAGCCGTCCTAACCATCACCAAAATAGATGAATATTCTACCATTTAGTAGAAATAACCTTTAATCAATTTACCAAAAAGGTGGCCAAAGTAACAGGACCATATAGCTTGCAATTCTGCTAACTGAACTGGTCAAAGACTTTCTACTTACATTCTAAACACTATATGATTTTTACATCAACCTGCGCTATGCTGAACCTGGGGGTGGCCTTGGTGTCTTACAGCCCTGCTCTGGAGGTAGCCCAGGAGTCTTACAGCTCGTACTGGGGGTGGGCAAGGTGTCTTGTAGCCCTACTCTTGAGGTGACCCAGGAGTCTTACAGCTCATACTGGGGTGGACCTGGGTGACTTACAGCTCGAACTGTTGGTGAAACCAGGAGACTTACAGCTGGAAATGGGATATGAAACAGCAGTCTTACAGCTTGCTCAGGGGCTGACACAGGTGTCTTCCAGCCTGCTTTGGGGTAGCCCAATGGTCTAACAGTTTGCACTGTGGTAGGCCTCAGAGCCTTACAGGCCGATCTGGGGGTGACGCAGAAGTCTTCCATCCGGCCCCGATGGTGTTCCAGGGGTCCGCACAGGCGCAGGTTTTAGCACAACTTTAAGTCAGGTAGGGTATTTCATAAAGATGTACGCCAATGCCGCCAAATGTTAAATAATTAAAGAGGCTGGACCCTTCTGATATCTGGCATGCTGATATATCCGATGCCAGCGTTTTCATCATACAATAGCGCACAATGTGCCAGAGTATGATAAAATCCTCCCATAGTACAATACAGAACCAGATACAAAGTCATTTGGTTACACTTTGTAAGGTTAACGGAAAACCAAGTAAAGGGGTTCTCCAGTGACATACAAGTTAGCACCTATCCAAAGGACTGGGGGTGACTTCTTGATCGTTAAACATCTCAGTGAGGGGACTCAATATGGAACACGAAAACGGAGCATGTCGTAACCGTGAGAGAGAGGAGAGTAGCCAGTCCCGCATGCACTGGCTGTCTCATCTAGTTCTATGAAGCTGACAGAGATAGCCTGCTCTCAGAGTGACCAGTGGTACCAATAGCTGACTGTAGGGGTGGCCGGGAGTCTAACTTCCTACTATGGTGGTGGCCCTGGAGTCTGACAGCCAGCTCTGGGAGTAGCCAAGTAGTCTGACAGCGCACACTAGGGCTGGAACAGCGTTATGAACTGATGCAGGTTTTAGCGCAATTCTACGCCAGCAAAGGCCCTGCATAGAGATGTATGCCAGCGCCACTAGCCTCTGGGTAAATTAAGAGGAACCCTCCTGATGTTTTTGGGAGGAGGAGGTTTGGGTTTTCATCATACAACAGAGCATGATGCTAGCGTATGATAAATTCCCTCCATAGTACAATGCAAACCATATACGAGGTGATTGAGTAAAGCCCTGTAGATATTTCAAGGAAACTCATTACAATGAATTGGAAATTGATTAAAGTTCACCTATTAAAAAACAAAAAGTACGGCCTCCTCCATAAACCCCTACAGCCGTCCTAACCATCACCAAATAGATGAAATATCTACCATTTAGTAGAAATAACCTTTAATCAATTTACCAAAAAGGTGGCCAAAGTAACAGGACCATATAGCTTGCAATTCTGCTAACTGAACTGGTCAAAGACTTCTACTTTACATTCTAAACACTAATATGATTTTTACATCAACCTGCTATGCTGAACCTGGGGGTGGCCTTGGTGTCTTACAGCCCTGCTCTGGAGGGAGCCCAGGAGTCTTACAGCTCGTACTGGGGGTGGGCAAGGTGTCTTGTAGCCCTACTCTTGAGGTGACCAGGAGTCTGAAGCTCTACTGGGGTGGACCTGGGTGACTTACAGCTCGAACTGTTGGTGAAACCAGGAGACTTACAGCTGGAAATGGGATATGAAACAGCAGTCTAACAGCTTGCTCAGGGGCTGACACAGGTGTCTTCCAGCCTGCTTTTGGGGTAGCCCAATGGTCTAACAGCTCGCACTGTGGTAGGCCTCAGAGCCTTACAGGCCGATCTGGGGGTGACGCAGAAGTCTTCCATCCGGCCCCGATGGTGTTCCAGGGGTCCGCACAGGCGCAGGTTTTAGCACAACTTTAAGTCAGTTAGGGTATTTCATAAAGATGTACGCCAATGCCGCCAAATGTTAAATAATTAAAGAGGCTGGACCCTTCTGATATATCTGGTATGCTGATATATCCGATGCCAGCGTTTTCATCATACAATAGCGCACAATGTGCCAGAGTATGATAAAATCCTCCCATAGTACAATACAGAACCAGATACAAAGTCATTTGGTTACACTTTGTAAGGTTAACGGAAAACCAAGTAAAGGGGTTCTCCAGTGACATACAAGTTAGCACCTATCCAGAGGACTGGGGGTGACTTCTTGATCGTTAAACATCTCAGTG
Organism: Engystomops pustulosus; assembly: GCA_019512145.1. Taxonomy (NCBI): domain Eukaryota; kingdom Metazoa; phylum Chordata; class Amphibia; order Anura; family Leptodactylidae; genus Engystomops; species Engystomops pustulosus. The sequence continues at coordinate 2,474 of WNYA01002650.1, read as the reverse complement.
AGGGGACTCAATATGGAACACGAAAACGGAGCACGTCGTAACCGTGAAGAGCAGAGCAGCCAGTCCCGCATGCACTGGCTGCTCCATCTAGTTCTATGAAGCGGACAGAGATAGCCTGCTCTCAGAGTGACCAGTGGTACCGAAAGCTGACTGTAGGGGTGGCCCGGGAGTCTAACAGCCTACTATGGTGGTGGCCCTGGAGTCTGACAGCCAGCTCTGGGAGTAGCCACGTAGTCTGACAGCGCACACTAGGGCTGGAACAGCATTATGAACTGATGCAGGTTTTAGCGCAATTCTACGCCAGCAAAGGCCCTGATAGAGATGTATGCCAGGGCCACTAGCCTCTGGGTAAATTAAGAGGAACCCTCCTGATGTTTTTGGGAGGAGGAGGTTTGGGATTTTCATCATACAACAGAGCATGATGCTAGCGTATGATAAATTCCCTCCATAGTACAATGCAAACCATATACGAGCTGATTGAGTAACGCCCTGTAGATATTTCAAGGAAACTCATTACAATGAAATGGAAATTGATTAAAGTTCACCTATTAAAAAACAAAAAGTACGGCCTCCTCCATAAATCCCTACAGCCGTCCTAACCATCACCAAAATAGATGAATATTCTACCATTTTAGTAGAAATAACCTTTAATCAATTTACCAAAAAGGTGGCCAAAGTAACAGGACCATATACCTTGCAACTCTGCTAACTGAACTGGTCAAAGACTTTCTACTTTACATTCTAAACCCTATTATGATTTCTACACTCAACCTGCGCTATGCTGAACCTGGGGGTGGCCTTGGTGTCTTACAGCCCTGCTCTGGAGGTAGCCCTGGAGTCTTACAGCTCGTACTGGGGGTGGGCAAGGTGTCTTGTAGCCCTACTCTTGAGGTGACCCAGGAGTCTTACAGCTCATACTGGGGTGGACCTGGGTGACTTACAGCTCGAACTGTTGGTGAAACCAGGAGACTTACAGCTGGAAATGGGATATGAAACAGCAGTCTAACAGCTTGCTCAGGGGCTGACACAGGTGTCTTCCAGCCTGCTTTTGGGGTAGCCCAATGGTCTAACAGCTCGCACTGTGGTAGGCCTCAGAGCCTTACAGGCCGATCTGGGGGTGACGCAGAAGTCTTCCATCCGGCCCCGATGGTGTTCCAGGGGTCCGCACAGGCGCAGGTTTTAGCACAACTTTAAGTCAGTTAGGGTATTTCATAAAGATGTACGCCAATGCCGCCAAATGTTAAATAATTAAAGAGGCTGGACCCTTCTGATATATCTGGTATGCTGATATATCCGATGCCAGCGTTTTCATCATACAATAGCGCACAATGTGCCAGAGTATGATAAAATCCTCCCATAGTACAATACAGAACCAGATACAAAGTCATTTGGTTACACTTTGTAAGGTTAACGGAAAACCAAGTAAAGGAAATTGATTAAAGTTCACCTATTAAAAAACAAAAAGTACGGCCTCCTCCATAAACCCCTACAGCCGTCCTAACCATCACCAAAATAGATGAATATTCTACCATTTTAGTAGAAATAACCTTTAATCAATTTACCAAAAAAGGTGGCCAAAGTAACAGGACCATATACCTTGCAATTCTGCTAACTGAACTGGTCAAAAACTTTCTACTTTACATTCTAAACACTATTATGATTTCTACACTCAACCTGCACTATGCTGAACCTGGGGGTGGCCTTGGTGTCTTACAGCCCTGCTCTGGAGGTAGCCCAGGAGTCTTACAGCTCGTACTGGGGGTGGGCAAGTTGTCTTGTAGCCCTACTCTTAAGGTGACCCAAGAGTTTTACAGCTCATACTGGGGTGGACCTGGGTGACTTACAGCTTGAAATGTTGGTGAAACCAGGAGACTTACAGCTGGAAATGGGATATGAAACAGCATTCTTACAGCTTGCTCAGGGGCTGACACAGGTGTCTTCCAGCCTGATTTTGGGGTAGCCCAATGGTCTAACAGCTCGCACTGTGGTAGGCCTCAGAGCCTTACAGGCCAATCTGGGGGTGATGCAGAAGTCTTCTATCCAGCCCCGATGGTGTTCCAGGGGTCCGCACAGGCGCAGGTTTTAGCACAACTAAGTCAGGTAGGGTATTTCATAAAGATGTACGCCAATGCCGCCAAATGTTAAATAATTAAAGAGGCTGGACCCTTCTGATATATCTGGCATGCTGATATATCCAATGCCAGCGTTTTCATCATACAATAGCGCACAATGTGCCAGAGTATGATAAAATCCTCCCATAGTACAATACAGAACCAGATACAAAGTCATTTTTTTACACTTTGTAAGGTTAACGGAAAACCAAGTAAAGGGGTTCTCCAGTGACATACAAGTTAGCACCTATCCAAAGGACTAGGGGTGACTTCTTGATCGTTAAACATCTCAGTGAGGGGACTCAATATGGAACACGAAAACGGAGCACGTCGTAACCGTGAAGAGGAGAGCAGCCAGTCCCG
>WNYA01002649.1:0-36817 GCA_019512145.1 Engystomops pustulosus | reverse complement strand
AAATCTTTAAAGGGAATTCTCAGTATAGTTTGCATCTGTCTTAACTTGCACTCTCAGCCTCCCTGTCCTCCATCACTGGGACTCATGGCTCAAGCCTGTGGATTTCACTCAAGAACTACTGTAACACAAAAAATGCAGCCTGCTTGTTCCTGCAAGATACATCTCCATATATTATCCTATTCCGACCATACCCTTCTGCTTCCCTCCTGAAACTCTGGCATAACAACACTTTCTTGATGAAACTCCCTTCATGTAACCATAAGAGCTTGCTCTGCAGGAATATTTTACCTTTGATGAGAGCCTGGAAGTTAGCCCATTTTTCTTATGAACCCTACACAAATTAAATATTGTATTGTATATGGTGCTTTCATGTAGGAGCACACTACCATAGGAATAATAAAGCTCTTTAAACACATCCCATGATGCAGTTTTCCCCTGCATTACACAATAAGCTTTTTATATTGTGCAAAGAAGTTAGGTCTCATGATGGGGAATCTTAGAAACATGTAACTGCTATGAAAACAACACATTACTCCTCCCACAACAAGCCCTCCAGGTTAATGGTACATAGAATTAAAAGAAAATTTACCACTTTGTTAAATGCATTTTTGACATTTTTGGCTGGGCTGACATAAGGCCTGTTTTTCACTGATCTTTCTCATTACATTTAAAGTAATGTAAAAAAATACAAAATGGCTTTGTTATTAGGTAAATTAACCCCCGATATAATGCAGGCTCATTGGAGAAAACGTTGGGCAGCTCCATTTTTTTTCTTAATTCTTTATTTTTTCTTTATTTCAATTTTCAATGTATAACTAAATGAACAGCATAAGCGTTCCATGACTCGTAAGTGATGAACAAACAATTTGAGCATAGCCCCCACCCCATATTCGGAAGGTAAAATGTAAGTCAGTAGCCTGTATGATTTAAATGAAAAGGAGAAGATGTTGCAAGTTGTTTAACCACTTCACAACTGTCATACGCTATATACGTCCTATTTGCACCTGTCCTATGCAGAAAAGACGTTTAACCCCTTAACACTCTGCGCCGTAGCTCTACAGTGCAGAGGTACAGGGAATGTATGAAGAGGGCTCACGGGCTGAGTCCTCTTCATACAAGGGTGGGGGTTGTTGCATATTGCAGCAAACCCCCATCGCTAATAACGTGGGAGCCGCCATCTTTATTCAGATCGCTGCGCCTCCGATCTGGGGGGCGGCAAACGGTTGAAAAGGTAGCCTCGGGTCTTTGTTTGACCCGAGGCTATCTGGCTTCTGCAGATTCATTGCAATGAGCCAGTGGCTCATTGTAATGAATGAGCTGCAAAAATGCCATATATTGCAATACAGAAGAATTGCAATATATGGTAGGAACGATCTAACCATCAAGGGTTAATGTACCCTAGATGGTCTAAGAATTAGTGAAAAAAAAAGACACCCTCTGCATCTGTAGCTGAACCTGGGAAAGGGTGATGGAATAATGTGGTACATATTTATAGCATATTTTGGTAAAAGTTACTACTTATTTAAAAAAAACTTGGAAAAATTACAAAATAGCTTATTTTTTCACATTTGTAGTCAATTATTGATACATTTTATAAAGAAAAATATATGTAATTAAAAAATCATTCCATCAAGATAAAGTCTCCCATGTCATGAAAAAAACAAAGTAAAAATTGTTATGATATATAAAGCTTTTCCAGAGATATTGTTATTTAAACTGCCTAGCGCATAGCAGAACATCAAACATTGACCTGGACAATCAGGCACCAATAACCATTGGTCATAAATGGGTTAATGTGCAACCAGTGAAGGTAGAAAAGGCTGTCCTTGCCTTAGTTTAATGAAAATGTCCAAGCAATCCATCATCCGAGACTGTAACTCAGCAGTGGGAGAATCAATGGAGAATAGGACACAGAACATATACAACCCGTAAATCTAAAAATTAGAATGAAAGGTCAACTATGTGCAGTTTGCCTGTGGAGTGTGCAGACTGGGCCAGATTAATTAAAAGTGGCCCACAGTCTTTAATAATATGGTGCAATCTGAGTGTGACACAAATGTATCTATATGTACGAAATTGTGCATGTGTGCAGTAGCGGCTATCCAACAACTAAGGAAAGATGTCTAGGACCACAGATCTGCCCTCCACTTCCCCAACTGATGCCAGTGCAGAATTTATGAAGTATATCTGTGCTTATTTTCCCCAGGAAGATGAACAAGTGTCAGATCTGAACCCCCAATAGCTTGCAATCCACCATCAACTCCTGGTGCCCCTCCTCCCCATGTTTTTGTTAAACATAAGATCATAGTATATAAGGCTGGAAGGAGACGCAAGTCCATCAAGTCCAACCTTCAAGAATTAAATAAATGTTTTATCCCCATAACCCGTGATATTTTTTCTCTCCAGAAAGTCATCCAGGCCTCTCTTGAACATGTACATAGAGTCGGCCATAACAACCTCCTGTTTCTTACAGGACTTTTTCAGAATATATGAGAAAAAGTCCCATTTTTGGGGGGGCTTTTGTCCTTGAGAGCATTATCCCAGTCTATGCCTTTAACCCTTCCTCCCCCATGGACTATGACCCTTCCCAGCTCTCTATGTACACCGTCTATTTGCCCTGCACAAGTGTAATTGCCCTCCCCCAAGATCTCTGCTGAGTCTGATGGTGATGATGATGATGATAACGATGAGTTTGTTTGGTGGCATAGGATTTTTTTGGGGGGTTATTTTTTTGCAGGCAGGCTTCCCCTGTCCTCCAAAAATCACATCTAGAGGGGAATATTAGAACAGATATAATCTGCTTTCTTTTGCAGCCAAACAAAAGAGATTAGCTCGCAAGACTGGTGGTGGGCCCATTGGTTAACCTGGGTGGAGGATAGAATCGCCAAAACCCTTGACAATGATCAAGTTGATGAGATTGTGATTTATGCCATTTATCGGGTTGATGAAGGTATGCTTTTTTTGGCTATGTGTATAAATTTAGCATTTAGAGTCTGCAATGTCTTTTATTGAGTTATGGTTATTTACCGAAGCATTTGCATTGATTCAAGTGAGTCTAACAACTTATGAAGGTGTGAACAGAGCCTAATGCATGTTTCACTACAAGTTTAAGACACAACTATTCAATGGCTATTTTAATGAGAACGTAACAAGGGAATTTTTTTGCGATTAAATCTAAACTACTGATGACCCCGGAAGACCCCAGAAGCGGACTTTCATTGGTCTAAAATTTGAAGCTACATTTTTTTTAATTAAATATTGTTTGGAAGTGCTTTCAATGGTGACAAGAATCATAATGTCCCCCTGAATGTGCTTTTTTGCCTATTTCTTTATATGCCTTTTATCCTTTTTTCTAAGATGTAAAATTTGGTAAACATGTAGCGTATATATTTGAGTATAAGTCAAGTTTTTCAGCACTATTTTTGTGCTAAAAAAGACCCACTCTACTAGGCATCATACTTATGGGGGATCTCTGCTGGACATTATACTTATGGGGGCACTTTGCTAGACATTATACTAATGTGGGTACTCTGCTGGACATTATATTAATTGGTGGGGCTGCTGTTGATATTATATTAATTGGAAGGGCATGCATGAGGGAAGACTTTTAGACATTTTATTGATGAGGGGAAATTATTGGACATTTCATTAGAGAATAGCGGCTGCATTTCCCATTTTAGGCTTATACTCGAGTCAATACATTTTCCAAGTTTTTGTGTGGTAAAATTAGGTATTCTCGGCATATTCTCAAGTTGGCTTATACTCTATTACAGTACAAGATGGTTCAACTGTCTTGTTACCATGTGTTACCCTGTCTGTATATTTGTAAGTAAAAAAAAATGAAAAGAAAACATTTACCTGAATTAATTTAGAATTTATTCTTGTCAGTATTTGACAAGTGTATTATTTTGTGGCTCGGTTTGACAACTTAAAAAAAAAATCTTTAGTGTCTTGCTGTCAAAAGATCTGGCCAGGTCGAGTGTGGGGTTCTGCTTGAACCTTGGGGATATGTTTAGTCAAGTCCGTGGCCAGGTCGATGTGGAGATTAAACATATCCCAAGTCCAATGCAGAACCCCACACATCGACCTGGCAGATCTTTTGATGCAAGACACTAAGATTTTGTTTTTAAGTTGTCATAACCGAGCCAACAAAAATATCAACTTGTCAAATACTGACAAGAATAATTCTAAATTCATTCGGTAAAATGTTTTCTTTTCATTTTTTTTACTTACAATTAACAGACAGGTACACATGGTAACGAAGACAGTTGAACCATCTTGTCTGTAATAAGTATCAGGCCAACGTGAGAATATGCCTGAGAACCTAATTTTTACCACACACAAAAAAAAAAACTTTGGGAAAATGTATTTGACTTCGTATAACCTAAAATGGAGTAATGCAAGGCCGTCTAGTCTCTAATAAATGTCCATAATTTTCGGGTGAGCTCCATCATCATAAAATTCTAAAGTCTTCCCTCATGCCATGCTCCTTCCAATTATATAATATAACGCGTAGCCGCCACCAATTAATATAATGTCCAGCAGAGTACCCACATTATATAGTATGGTCTAAGCCAAATTGTCCCCCAAGTATATGTCCACAGAGATCCCCATAATAATGATGCCTAGATAAGTGGGGTCTTTTTTAGCACAAAAATTGCTGAAAAACTTGACTTATACTCAAATATATACGCTACATGTTTACCTAATTTTACATCTTAGAAAAAAGGATAAAAGGCATATAAAGAAATATAAAAAAAAGCACATTCAGGGGGACATCTGATTTCTTGTCACCAGTGAAAGCACCTTCAAACAATATTTAATTAAAAAAATTGTAGCTTCATTTTAGACCATGAAAGCCGCTTCTGGGGTCTTGCCGGGGTCATCAGTAGTTTAGATTTAATCGCAAAAAATTCCCTGTTACGTTCTCATTAAAATAGCCATTGAATGTTGTGTCTTAAACTTGTAGTGAAACATGCATTAGGAACTCTGTTCACAACTTCATAAGTTGTTAGACTCACTTTAATCATGCAATGCTTCTGTAAAATAACCATAACTCAATAAAAGACACTCTGCAGACTCTAAAATGCTAAATTTTAACACATACCAAAAAAGCATACCTTCATCAACCCGATAAATGGCATAAATCACAATCTCATCAACTTGATCATTGTCAAGGTGTTTTGTGCGATTCTATCCTCCACCCAGGTTACCAATGGGCGCGCACCCCATCTTGCGCAGCTATCTGCTTTTGTTTGGCTGCAAAAGACAAGCAGATATATCTGTTCTAATATTCCCCATTCCCCTAGATGTGATTTTGGAGGACGGGGTGAATGCCTGCCTGAACCAAAAATAACCCCCCAAAAAATATTTCCTAGGCCACCAAACCAACTCATCGTTATCATCATCATCATGACCCATCATCCCAGCAGACTCAAGCAAGATCTTGGGGGAGGGCAAATTCCTTTTGCAGGGCAATAGACTGTACAATGAAGCTGGGAAGGTCATATTCTCATGTGGGGAGAGGTGGGGCTGGAATGAGATTGGGAATAGGACAAAATGATATCGGACAGGAAACCATATAAAGTGTATGTACACAAATGCCAGAAGCCTCACAAACACAAATGGAGGAACTGGAACCTTGTATGTTGGAACGGAAATAATATATAGTGGATCACGAGACAGTGCTGGACATTACTATGACGGGCTGTTACCTATGATGGTTATAGTCTTTTAGAAAATCGTATAATAAAAAGGGGGAGGGTTTTTTTATATGTTGAATTCTTGCCGTAAGTCCTCGTCCTGCGAGATGACATCAGTAACGCAAATGTGGAGTCCGCTATGGGTGGAAAGTATAAGACGCGGCGGAAAAATGCACATCATTTCCTGCGGGTTGGTTCTCAGGCCCGCCATAATGAAGAGGCCGTCAGATGAATGCTAGTATGGATGGCGGCTTCAAGCGATGGTGAGTAACTTACTCATAGGTGGACTTCCAATTCCCCGAATATTGACTGGGGGGCGAAACCTGCAGTTGTCCTTCAAAGGTAGCAGGTCTGTCAACAACAAAAGACATTACCTGTCGCACTATCTGGAGGCCAACAGAGGTAGGGGTGCACTGCTGGACTATCCTACCACAGACCTGATAGATCATCAAAACTACATGGTTGGGGGAACCTGGGGATAGTGATCATCATATCATTGATTTTGTATTAACGCTTTACTAAGAGCGTTAGTGAAGGGGCAACCACACGCTAAACTTCAGGGAGGGCAAATATTTCAGGCACTAAGGAAGACGCTTAAAGGTCATAGTACTGGGATAATTCTCTCAAGGACCAAAGCCCCCCCCAAAATGGACTGTTTTCTCATTATGTCTGAAAAGTCTCTGTGAGAAACACATACCTATTGGGAAAAGCAAAAGGAACAAGAAAACGCCTATGGCTAACTAGTCTTGTAAGGAAAGCAATAAGCGAGAAAGATAAGCATTTTAATGTGCTAAAAACGTGAAGTCTAGTGACATTGTCATCAGATTCTATAGAGAAACAATAAATCCTGTAAAAGGCAATAAGGCCCGGCAAAAATAGAGACTGAGCGAAATAATTGTCCAGGAGAGAGTCAAAAATAATTCCCAAATATTTTCAAGTATATAAATGATATAACTAAAACAGAGAGTTTGTCGCCCTTATGGATAAACATGGGTTGGTCATTGGTGGAAGAATGAGGAAAGGGCCAATCTACTGAACTGTCCGGCCTTCTCAACTGTCTTTACCTCAGGTATAATCCCCTGGTGGAAGAACACAATGAGGATAATTTAATCTCTTTTTAATAATGTCACAGTTTAAAACCCGGAAGAGGTACGGCGCGCGCCTCGCAACCATAAGATAGATAAATCACGGGGGCCAGATTGCATAACGACCCCCGGTTCTGCCTGAATTATTACCGTGCTAGACAGACCGTTTATTTTTAATATTGAAGATTCCTGAGGACTGACTGGTTATGTTCCACAGGAATGGCGCATAGCACATGTGGTTCCATATTACAAAAGAGGATCAAATAGCGTCCTGGAAACTACAGACCGTAAGTCTAACTGCTTTGGTGGTGAAAAATATTTGAGGGGTTTGTTAGAGATGCGATCCTGGAGTCTCACTGTGCACAAATAACCTTATAACCCAGCGTCATCATGGGTTATGAAGAGATCGTGTCCTGTCCAACTAATCTTATTGGTTTCTGACGAGAGTAAGGTTCCAGACTGAGATCTGGGGGACGGGGATTTGTATATCTGGTACTTCTCAAAGGCATTTGACAAACCGTTGCCACTAAAAGGTTGGTATACAAATGAGACTGCTGGGAATATGAGAAAATCTGTTATCTGGTAAGTAATTGCTTATGTGATAGAAAACAAGGGTGTCATTAATGGCACATTCTCAGATTGGGTTGGATGTTACCAGTGAGTGCACGGGGGTCAGTATTGGGCCCTCTTTTAAATATTTTTTTTAATGACCTTGTAGTGGGTTTCACAGTCAAGTTCAATATTTTGAGCTGATACTAAGCTTGTAAAGGAGATAAATACTGAGTCGATAGTTTAGCATTAACAGAGGGATTTGTGGAAGCTTGAGGATGGGCATAGAAATGGTTGATGAGGTTTAAATTAGATAAATGTAAAGTTTGCACTTGGGCCTGGGAAAACAAAATTATAATTGTGTTTCTAACGTCAATTACTTAGTAAAACTGAAGCGACAAGACTTGGGGTATTGGTGGATGGTAAACTTAATTTTATTGACCAAGCCAGCGGCTGCTGCTAAGAAAGCAAATAAAATAATGGGATGTATCCAGAGGAGGATAGATCTCATTGATAAAGACATAGTTTTGCCCTTTATCAATCCCTGGTCGAGACGCACACACACATGGAATAATTGTGTCAGTTTTTGGCAACAGTTATAAAAAGGATTAAATAGAGCTGGAACGGTGCAAAGGAGAGCAACCAGGATTATTAGGGAGGGGGATTAGAATACACTGACAGATTACAAAATTTGGGGATTATTTCAGTTTAGAAAAAAGGACGACTGAGGGAGACCTCCTTACAATGTACAAATACCTGAACGTACCAGTAGCAATTATCTCTCCAGATCTTTTTTATACCTAGGCCTGTGACCAGGACAAGGGACATCCTCTACTCCTAAGGAAGGCTATTCTACCATCACCATCGACAAGGTTCTTTACTGTAAGCAGTGAGACTATGGAACTCCTCTGGCCGCAGGAGGTTGTTATGGGCCGACTCTATGTACATGTTCAATAGGGCCTGATGACTTTCTGGAGAGAAAAAATCTCACGGTTATGGGGATAAACATTATTTAATTCTTGAAGGTTGGAACTTGATGGACCTTGCGTCTCCTTCCGCCGTATATACTATGAATCTTATGTTTAACAAAAACATTGGATGATGGGCACCAGGATTGATGTGATTGCCTGCTCTTGGGTTCAGATCTGACACTTGTTCATCTCCCTGGGGACAATAAGCACAGATATACTTCATAAATTCTGCACTGGCATCAGTTTTGGGGAAGTGGAGGCAGATCTGTGTCTCAGACAATCTTTCCTTAGTTGTTTGATAGCCGCTCTGCACACATCACACTTCGTAGCTATCTATATACAGTTGGTTTCACACTCAGATTGCACCATATTAAATTAAAGACTGTGGGCCACTTTTAATTAATCTGGCCCCGTCTGCACTCCACAGGCAAACTGCACATAGTTGAGCTTTCATTCGATTTGTAGTTTACCGGGTTGTATAGGTTCTGTGTCCTATTCTCCATTTGATTCTCCACTGCTGATTTTACAGTCTCGTATATGGATTGCTTGGACATTTTCTTAAACTAAGGCAAGGACACAGCCTTTCTACCTTCACTGGTTGCACATACCCTTTATGACCAATGTTATTGTGGCCTGATTGTCCAGTCAATGTTTTATGTTCTGCCTATGCGCTAGCAGTTTAAATAACATATCTCTGGAAATCTTTATATATCATACAATTTTTACTTTGTTTTTTTTTTTCATGACATGGAGGACTTTATCAATCTTGATGGAATGATTTTTTAATTAACATTTATTTTTCTTTCTTATAAATGGATCATAATGGCTACAAATGTGAAAAATAAGCTATTTGTAATCTTTTCCAATTTTTTTTTTTAAATAAGTAGTAGGACTTTTACCAAAATATGCTATAAAATAGTAACCGACACATTATTCCATCCATCACCCTTTCCCCGGTTCAGCTACAGAATGGGCAGAGTTCATGTAACTTCAATGAAAGGTCCCCTGCCTACATTTCCTGAACCCTTTCTCTAGAAAAAAATTACTATGAAAGCGAGCCCCCTCTTTATATGATATCTGATTGTTGTGCATAGATGCTTAAGGAAAACCTACCACTTGTATGGCAGGTTTCGATGGAAATACCGGCACCAGCTCAAGGGTGAGCTTGTGCAGAGCATAGTTTCGTAGTGTTTTAAAAACTGCGTATCACGGTTTTAAAACACTTTTTAAACTTTATAGCCGGCGGCAGGCAGGTACGCACTCGCTCGGTCTTACCTGGCATCAGCTGCGTACTAGGAAGTGAATGAGAGCGCGCTCATGGTACGCGCCGAGCGCGTACCTGCCTGCGCCGGCTATAAAAGTTTAAAAAGTGTGTAAACCGCGATACCGCGGTTGAAACACTACGAAAATAACTCCGCCCAGCTCACCTGAGCTGGTGCCCGGTTATTCCATCAGAAACCTGGCCACTACAGTGGTAGGTTTCCATTAAGAGAAGTGGAGTCGGAATACCAAACTTACATAAAATCATTTTTTAGTAAACCTTTAAGGCGGGATATCTCCGGTTCTGTTAAGCATCCATACACAATCCATACAGCTTATTAAAGGGGAGATTCTCCTGTTTAGGATGGCATAAAACTGTTACTATGTTCAAGGGTTCAGGAGATAGGAGCGTATGCAGTTGTCAATGTCACACATTTAAACCCTCAAGGACGCAGGGTTTTTTTTCGCTCATTTCGCCTCCTCCCCTTCAAAATGCCGTCTACTGCGAAAAATTAAAAAACGCACTTCTTGTGGCTCGGTTTTTACGACTTTGAACTGTGCACTCAAAATAACACTTCGCTTTATTCTTTGGGTCGTGCGATCACTGTGATACCAAATTATAGATAACCTGGTTTTATGTGTTTTAATCATTTTCAAAATTCAAACAATGTGTACAGAAAAGAAAATGCTGTTTTTGGCCATCTTCTGAAAGCTAATAATTTTTCATATACTTTGGGGGCGCACGGAGCTGTGTGAGGTGTCATTTTTTGGCAAAATGAGCCACATTTGCATTGGCTACCATTTTGTAAGTCGTGTCGACATTTTTGATCAGTTTTAATATTCCATTTTGTTATATGATGTAAAAGGTGTAAAAGTCGCATTTGGGCGCCATTTCCCGTCTCGGTGGTCATCTCACTGCCGGCCGTAACCGTTTTTATATTTTGATAAATCGGGCATTTTTGGAAGGGGTCGATACCTAATGTGTCTATGATTTTTACTGTTTATGTGTATGTTTTATTCCTTTCTAGGGAAAGGGGGGTGATTAATTATTATATTTAGTAATTTTTTTATTTTTTAACCTTTTTTTTTCCTCTTTTTTTTTCAACTAATTCTTAGACCATCTAGGGTACATCCCCTTGATGGTTTAGATCGGTGCCTACCATATATTGCAATCTTCTTTATTGCAATATATGGCAATTTTTGGGCAGCTCTTCATGACAATGAAGCCACTGGGCTCATGCAATGAATCTGGCAGGAAGCCAGATAGCCTCGGGTCAAACAAAGATCCCGCGGCTACCTTTCACGTTGGCCGCCCCCCAGTCGTAGCTCAGCGATCTGATAACGATGGCGCTCCCCCCACGTGATTAGCGATGGGGGTTGCTGCAATATGCAACACCCCACCCTTGTATGAAGAGGACTCAGCCCGTGACCCTCTTCATACTTCCCTGTACCTCTCACTGTAGAAGCTAACGGCGCAGAGTGTTCAGGTTAACTCTTTTCTGTGCATAGGACAGGTGGTCAAATAGGACGTATCTAGCGTATGACGTTTGTGAATGGTTAACAACTTGCAACATCTTCTCCTTTCATTTAAATCATACAGGCTACTGACTTACATTTACCCTCCGAATTGGGGGTGGGGGCTATCCTCAAACTTTTTTGTTCATCATTACGAGTCTGTGAACGCTTATGCTGTTCATTTATATACATGAAAATTGAAATCAAGAAAAAATAAAGAATAAGAAAAAAATTGAGCCTGCCCACGTGCTTCTCCAATGAGCCTGCATTATATCGGGGGTTAATTTACCTAATACCAAAGCCGATTCTTGTATTTTTTACATACTTTAAATGTAATGATAAATGATCATTGGAAAAACAGCCTTATGTCAGCCCACCAAAAATGCAAAAATGCATTTAACAGTGGTAAATTTTCTTTTAATTCTATTTACCATTAACCGGATGGCTTTTGTGGAGGAGTAATGTGTTGTTTGTCATAGCAGTTACATTTTTTCTCAAGATTCCCCATCAAAAATAGACTCTAACTTCTTTGCACAATAAAAAAGCTTATTGTGTATGCAGGGGAGACTGGCATCAGGATGTGTTTAAAGAGGCTTTTTTTCCTATGGAGTGTGCTCCTACATGAAAGCACCATATACAAATACAATATTTAATTTTGTAGGGTTCATAAGAAAATGGGCTAAACTTCCAGGCTCTCATCAAGAAAATATTCCTTGCAGAGCAAGCTCTTATGGTACATGAAGGGGTTTCATCAAGAAGTGGTGTTATGCAGAGTTTCAGGAGGTAAGCAGAAGGGGTATGTCGGAATAGAGATTATGGAGATGTACTTGCATGACAAGCAGCAGGCTGCATTTTTTGTGTTACTTAGTTCTTGAGTGCAATCCACAGGCTTGAGCCGATGATCCCAGTGATGGAGGACAGGGCGGCTGAGAGTGCAAGTTAATACAGGATCCAAACTTACTGAGATGTCCCTTTATGATTTTGATGGAACTGCAGAACTTTACTGAGACATTACCTTTAAGATTTTTGATGACTTATGCTGGGATTACAAACTATACTGAAAAGTGACTTTAAGTTGTGCTTGATGATGCTGAGAAACTTGATCAAACTATCTGAGACTGGCCCCTTAAAGATTTTTTGTGACCTAGAACTGTAAACTAACAAGTGGGTGCTTATAATATATTGATGTATGATGCTGAGAACCGCATAGTACTAAGTGTGGTCCTGGACCATAGCATCCTATCGTATCTTAATGCATTTTTCACAGTGTCCTGAAAGGGCTATTATTTCAAATTTCAATCACAGCAGCCTACTCTCCTTTCAAGGCCAATTGTTAGTATTTGTTTCTTCTGACGCAGAAGGGCAGAAAACCTCTCTTATCTGTTATTGTATCTGGATAGGGAGCCTGTTCTTATAACAGCATTCATAATGCCTAACTGGCCAATGCACAGCCCTGTCCACAGAGTAACAGGCCTATGGTTGCTACAGTGGTGGAAGTCGGTTGGGTGGTTACTCAGAATCAATCACAACCATTTGGGCTTATTCAGTACATGCCCCTAGCACTAACTGTGGCATCTTCTATTTGGATCAGGGGTTGATCAGAGTGCCAATTTTGACAATTTGGTTTACACCCACTTATCATACAAATCTGTCCCTGGTAATGTGATGGGCACACAGGATAGGAGTTATAAAACGCGCTCAGATTTCACTCTGTGATTTGAACAATCCCTGCTCAGTTTGGCATCACATGCCCAGGGACGGATGTCTATCCACTTTACTAACAATGCATCTGTCTGTTGAACGTCAGCAAGCGGGCATCTAAAATCATGAGCAATTAAATACAGAAATATATTGGATAAGCTTATTACCACATATATTCTTCTTAACTAATTGCTTATAGTACCAAATAATCTAGAGCTCATATTATGAGCTTGCAAAGAGAAGCTGAGGCTGTGTTGGTTGCTAACTGCCACGTCAGCAAACAAGGGTGTCATTTACTAAGGCCCGATTCGCGTTTTCCCCGACTTGTTACCGAATATTTCCGATTGCGCCGCTTTGTACCTGAATTGCCCCGGGTTTTTCGCGCACGATGCGCTCTGTTGTGGCGCATCGTGGCCGGCATGCGCCTACAGAAAAAGCGGGGGGGGGCGTGGGCCGAACGAAAACCCTACGTATTAGGAAAATGCCACGCATTTTAAAATCCTAAAATGTGGTCGCTTGGGAGCGCTCACCCTTCCACTCTTCTATGGGATGGTGTCATTTCCGGGGCGTAAATTATTTTTCGGCGCTGCAGGCACGCCACCTGGTGGACGGCGCGGGACTACCATCTTAAATCCCACCGGACCCTAATCCTGTGCATAGAACGCGCCGTCTGAATTCGCGAATGGCCGGGTAAGTAAATGTGCCCCAATGTCTCCTGTCTATGGTGGGTCTAATATTTTGGAAAGCATTGGGTGAAAATTGTGGACTAAACCTTGTCTAGAGGGATGTTCCCAGTGAAAGAGAGTGACTTCCAAAATTTAGTGATTGTATTCTTTAGAGTACATACTTCACAAGCTATAACACGCCGACATTATCTTTATATATTATATTATGAATCATTTTAAATGTATTTGTAACTGTTTTCTTTCACTTACATATTACTAATTTCCATTAGTATACTCATGGGTTTTTTATATTTTTTGTTTCTTTTGGTAGTATGGGAGAAATTCCAATAAGTTGTTTTGTGATACAAAACACAGGGCACTCACCTCCACATACCTCACAAGTCATTTTAATAAACGTTTATAACAATGTTTTATTAACTTTCCATGTTCAGGTCCTCATAAAGGAGATATCTTGATTGACCTCAGCTTGCTCATGATTCATCGCTTTATTCAGCCTGTGAGTCTCTTCAAACCATCGTCATGTCCTGAAGGGTCAATGACAGATGCATCCTGGGAGCTGAAGAGATGGTGGACCACACGTCCAGTAGCATTCCGACTGCGTCTGCTGTTGCACAACTTTATGTAGACAGGAAGGAACAGGTGAAACACTTGATTTTGCTACTGCTTTACAAGAGATATGAGAAATGTCATAAATTTGTAGAGACCGCAATACGATTTATGTACTAGAGTCGTACTGGCCAAATTAAGATCACATTACTGATTCATTTGGGGGCCAGTAATGTTACTTCCACTCACATGAATCAGAATACCATTGTATTTTGTTAATTTTTTTTTGTTTCTCATAGTGATACGTTCATTATAAAGAAGAAAAGGAGATCAGCACTGCCAACATGTTGTAAAATTCTGACCCCGAGAAAGAAAATATTACAGAACCAATAGATTTACCACCAGCCTATTGTATCATCACGCTTGGCTCCTGGAATTATCAGGCCAAGCAGAAGACGAGTACATCAGATATCTCAGGAAGTTCTCAAAGTTTGCTAAAACACCTGGAGGACACCTCATATTAGTTGGGTCTTTATGATCAAACAATTTTCAAAGTCACAAAGAGAAGTTTCATTTTTCTGACATGTGATGAAAATTTGTCAGGGGAGTTCTAAGTTGAGAAGGCGTCACAATTGATCATTGCAATGTTTTTAAAGAGAACATTATGAGTGATCTTGCTGACATAAGCACTGTCATATTCATTGCACTCATAAGAGAAGTAGACTGTGGTGGAAAAATACAAGACAAGTTGTCTTCTATGTTCTCATTTATCATTTAAGAATTTTAGAGACAAACTGATTACGTAGTCCATTGTTGTAGAAAAGCTGTATTGCCTTTAAAGAAACTGACAACAATGTTAATGCACATCTAAATGTTGCCATTGGAATCAGAAGAAACAACTAAAAAACAGCCTCCACTTGCAGGAGCACAGTTCTATATCTTTTACTTAAACAATTTCTTTCGTCTAATGATAAGTCTTGGCAATGTATGACATGTGGAAGTAACTCCCCACATGCCTAATTATCAGATGTGCTTTAAACTTAAACCTGCTATACACACCCACTATCTGATATAATTTTTCGAAACAATATAAAAGGATAAAAAAAGGCATTATTGGCAGCTTGGTAAATATTGCCTCATCAGGTGACACATCTCAGATTTGAAACATATGACATGGTCAGATGATGAAACTAGCAATGATATTAAGGTTAAAAATCTGTTTTTTATATAATCAGGGACTTTCAGAAGTTCTGAGATTCTGATTACATAGGAGAAGCTCCATCTCTTTGTAAAAATGATATTTTGTGTGTTTTCTGATATAATTGTTTTAAGTAGTTGTTGTGTTTGTTTTTTTTTTGTAGTCTTTTAGTTATGTATGCTACTTTAAGCATTATATCATTGCAATCAATGTTTAAAACATAACATTGGCACTGGTTGATTTTTCCTTAAGTGTTTCCTATACACATAGTAAAAAGAAATCTATCTTCCATAAATAAAGGCTGTTTCCTTTTGCATCTGACAGAATCCGCCACACAAAGGGGTCACTTATCTTTAGTCAGGACAAGTATGTGCACAGTTAAAAAAAAAAAAAAGATGAAGAAAAGTCCTAAGCTAAAGCTAAGATAAGTTACGGTACTCCTTTATTGGTCCTCAGGTGGGAAATCCCAAACTTTACAGCACATAGAGATACAGAGAGTGCATGACAAACAATGACAGAACAATAATATTGGGTAAATAGAAACAAAAGAGAAAAATATAAAATGTTGATGAGACAATCAATGATTGGCAGTTTGGTATTCAGTGTGTGGAGGAACCTGCAGGGACTGGTAGGTGTGTTGCACATGTTACTTCCGTTTGGGCTTGTTGGTTGTACAGCCTATTGCATGCGGGGAAAATGATTTTCTTCTTACACTCCGCTTTCACACTTGGGATGAAGACAGTCGGTCACTGAAGGTGCTCCCCCAATGCCCCCATCTCATGGCATGGGATAAGAATATTCTCCAGAATAGGATTTTCACCTTCACCAGTGTCCTTCTCTCACTCCACCTGCAAGAGGACGCCTCAGGAAGAAGCTGCTTTCCTAATCGTCTATCCAGCCAGCTCCTCTCCCTACTGATATGCTGTTTCCCCAACATAGTACCACCTCGACCCAACTCCAAAATACAACAAAGCTTAGTTTTTTTTTTTTTAGTTTCTTATTTTTTAAAGTTTTCCCTGAAATTTTGTATCACCATGAGTTTCCTTACTGTCTTTTTATCAGCTTCCTGTTACATAGCACAGAGATAACTGTATATATGGAGCCGATAGATTGTAAAATATTTTTAACAGAAATCAGGACTGTCATGCAAATTCTGTAAGCAGAAAAAAAGTTAAGACTTTTGGAAAGAGGGCATTGGAAAACAGAAATACAAAAATGAAAAAATAACTCGTAATCTCCCTCCCGCACATGTATAGCCCATATTGCACTATATGGCAGCCCCCCCCAATATCAATCTGTATACATCCCCCACAATAATATAGAAAGCCCCCATTATAACATATACATTTCCAAGGAACACTATATACAGCCCCAATAATAACTATATACAGCCCAGTAATCATTAATACCTTCAGCCCCCTAAATACTTATTAAGCCATAGCCCGCCCCAACAATAACAATACATAGATCCCCAGGATTCCCTATAATAATACATCCCCCATTATTCACTTTATACAGCCCCTGGTAACTCACTATCTAAGCCCCCAGCATTATCTATAACAGAAGCCCCTGCCAGGGAAACAATCAGTGTCCCCTGAAGACGCACAGGGGGAAATACCCCCCTCTCCCAACGCAGATTAAAGTCCGTGGTCGTGCTGACCGTGGAATTTAACGGGTTCACACGCATGAGCCCACTCTCCAGCCCAGGTGTTACCCTGGGGTGGCGGCTATTATTATAGCCGACACCTCCTGTATCCCGATACCCGGTTCACTGAGATCGTGCAATATATCATTGACGCTGAGGGCTAAGTCATGCACTCCGCTTACGATAAATCTATGCCCGAGCCCTAAGGGGTCAATAATATTAATTAACTACCCAAAGGTGAGGACATAAATACTTGGTGAGTCCATATATCAAAATTTATTTACATAAAACAATTTAGCCTCACTGAAACTCATTAAGTCACATTAAAACTTAGCTTTTAGTAGATTTTTTAAGAACAATAGGTTCGTTCCCACATATTGTAGGGACAAATGCCCTATTTGTATTAACATATACGTGGGCCGTTGTGAAACGTACTGTGTGTTTAGGGTTTTTTCTTTACAGCTATTCTATTTCAGCCCGCAGGCCGAGTGACCAGAGATAACTCAAGTAACGCTCCTTTTTCCTCAGTAGATGTCAGTCCTTTTCATTAACTCAAAAGACTCACTGTTGTAATTAGAGATGAGCGCCGCCGCCGAAACATACTCGTCCGAGCGCTTGATGCTCGTGTCTTGGCATTAGCCTACTTACAACTGGCTCGGTGCTCGACACCGAGTATTCGCCTCTCGAGAAATTCATCTCACGGCTTTATTAGATTTTTGGTGGGCCAGACAGAGGGCCATCCAGCATCCAGGAGACTCTGCATGTACCCCCATCACGTGGTCCCTTACTGTCGATAGCATGGTTTGGCTGGCCAGATCAGTGACCCTGGAATATAGACTACCCCTGCTGTCGGATTCATTCGGCTGCTGTCCCTGGATGTTCGTTAGAGAGAGCTGCTGCTGGTCAGGGATGCGTTAGGGTTCTAGTATATTAACTGTAGGCAGGAGTGATATCTCCAAGACGCTTATTGTTAGGCAGAATTAATTCTCCAAGAACCCAAAGCCCTTGTTGAGGGCTAACATTAGCGTTTTTCAAAATTAAAGTGACACCCTCATAACAGCAAACAAATCCTTTTGTGTGCTGTCATTGTAGGTAGAACAACAAGAAAATAGCAATCACTCTGTGTTGCTGTCTGATTTCTTCTGCCGTTTTTGTTATAAACAAACACACAAAAAAAAATTAAAAAACAACAAAATTTTTTTACAGTTTTTCTGTTGTCTATGTATAGACTTTAATTTTGAAATGTTGAAACCCTTAGGGTTAGGTAGAGGACGAGGGCGTGGGCGTCCAATTACTGCAGGGGTCGAGGCCGTGGTCCTGGGCGGGGTGAGACACCACTGCTGATGAGGGAGCAGGGGACGCCGCAGAGCTACCTCCTAAGGTTCATGTCTCAAGTTACTGGACGCGTGGTAGATGCACTGTTTGAGGCAGAATCGTGCGACAGGTGGATGTAGTGGATTGCTGACACTGCTTCTAGCCATTTGTCCACCGTCAGTATCTTCACTCAGTCCACCCTGTTACCCAATGACACTCCTCCACGCTCCTGCAACCTCCTTCCCCCCAGTCTGCCCCTCCACCGGGAATTTGCCATTTGAGGTGAGTGGCATACTCTGAGGAACCCTGTTTTCCTGACCCTCCCAGATTCCAAACCACTTGTCAGTTTTGCTGCGAGCTCTTTCCGATGCCCAGGTTCCACCGTCGCATCTGTGTGTCATGATGACCTTCTGTTGACGTAGTGGAAGAATGTGAAAAGAGGTGTCGGAGATAGGATCACGGTGTTGTCAGACAGTGGTGAGTTGTTGTCAGCTGAAAAAAAGTCCAAGTGGGAGCAGACTGAGGGCTCGTGAGGATGAGGAGGTGACAGACCAAGCCGGGGTGATAGGAGGCCGGGTGAACACAGTGCTTGTGAGATGGAGGCGAGTCCGAACAAGACCAGTTTGAAGTAGGTCATTGGTGGGGCCAGACGGAGAGGCTAGGGCCAGCGTTGTGCTCAGCGCCAATTGTTTCACGTATGAATCTCCCAAGGCGAGGGCTCGATTTTCTGAAGTCTGGAGGTATTTAAAGAAACACCGGATGACCGTACGACTGTGGTGTGCAACCTGTCCACACCATGATCAGCAGGGTTCCACCACTACTAGCTTATAACAACCACCAGTATGCTCGGCATACCCCACTCAAGGGAACCAAGGCCGTTCACGCTCCGGCCGTCCACCACTGCTCCTTCCCCTGTGTCATTTGCTGCTTGGTTAGTCAGCCCCCTGCCAGGGAAACCAGCACAAACACCTCCCAGGCGAAAACCACAACCTTTCGCTCCACCCGATCCTCCACAGGGCGTCACCATGTCTCATGCGCACCTCAGCTGCTTATACCCAGACGTGGCGCGCAAGAGAATATCAGTTGCACCCACCCACCCCACACGCCCTGCCCTCAACTTCGACTCTTCCAAATACTCAGCCTGGCGATGCTGCCCTATAGCTGGTATAGATCGAGGCCTTTCGCAAGTCATGGCGGTGGCCGCCCCTCGGTATTGGTCCCCAGCCACCACTACTTTCCTGATGCATCCAGCCCTGCAATCCAGCACGTGTCAGACAACCTCATCTGTGGCCCTGCAACGCCGTTTCTGACAAAGTCCCCTTACCCACGGACACTTGGACGAGTGCTGCGCGGCATGGCCACTATCAATCGCTGACGGCACATGAATGACGTGGTGAGGCTGGGACGAGTCTAAACCTGGGCCGCTATAATTGCCGACGGTCCAGGTCTCTCAGCCTACTATATCTCCTCCTCCCTCCTACCCCTCTCCACCTCCTCCTCCGAATTACATCTGTGGGAATGGGCATCAGTCAGTAAGCGCTAGGCACAGCAGCAGTGGCCGTCGCTAAGCGACAGCAGGCAGCGCTCAAACTGCTGAGCCGAGCGATAAAATGCACACCGCCCAAGAGCTATTACAGTGCATCACGGCGCAGACCGATCTGTGGCTTGACCGGCTGAACCTAACCGGCATGGTTGTGTCAACCTGTGGCGGCTCCTGCAACTCGGCAGACTGATACATGTGCCATGCCTGGCCCAGTGTTAAATCTCATAGTTCAGCGTTCCTCAAGACATACCCAATCTGTCTGAGTGCTCCCACAAAGGTGCGCCACATCTCTGTGCGCATTCAGAAAGCCAGGGCACAATGCTGCCACTCTCATGGCAGGCGCAAGCCGCCTCAAACTGCCATTCCCCCGACTTTGTCGACGGGCCATGAGTGGAATTCACCATTATACATCCCTGTTCTAGAGTTACCAGCCGCGCAGAGCGATTGTAACGTGCAGATGTCAACTTCCACCAGAACTGTAGTCAGGTCGTCAGCTTCCTCCTCAAGTCTCAGGAGGAGTGGACCTGGATGTCTGATATCTGTCAGGTGCTGATAACTTTGAGAGTCAACACGATGGTCATTGGCGATGCGCCATCATCAGCCTCGCTCATCCCGCTGCTTGGCCTTTAAAAAACTCTCTGGTCCATGAAGCGGAAGCTTTGCGCTCGGTCCAGAGACGGGGGAAGAAGATTCCCTTGTTGATAGCAAGCACCCTCCGTTCTGTTTCTCATCGCGTATCGGTGGAGGTGGAGGAGGAATTAAGAAGGAAGAGGAGGAGAATGTTGGCGATACAGAGAGGGGAGCATTGCTCAATCCTTCACTGTTCAGCGTGGTATGGGCAAAGAAGAGAGAATAGTCAGAGGCCCGTGAGGGAGTGAATTCTGTCGCATTGGGACTCTGCCGCATGGCAGATTCATGCTAGGGGCTGCCTATCCCGTGCCTCGCATTCAAAGACTTTATTCCAGCACCGCTTCCTGGGTATTTACTCTCCTGGACCCACGGTAGCAAAAAATCTTTCCACGCTCATCCCTGTAATGGAAAGGAGTGTGAGGAATGCAGAATAGCATTCAGAACCTGGTACAAAAGCTGAAACAGTAATTCCCGTCTCACACGCTAGTGCCAAGAGGCAATACTTCTGCAGACAAGTAGGCGAGGGAGAGTCGGCCGATCAGTCAGCTTGTCCAGCACTGGCAGGGTAACGCTTTACGGCCTTTGTCCAGATTTTGTCACCCCATCAAACACTGTCACCCCTGCCCAGTCTT
This sequence comes from Engystomops pustulosus, assembly GCA_019512145.1. NCBI lineage: Eukaryota > Metazoa > Chordata > Amphibia > Anura > Leptodactylidae > Engystomops > Engystomops pustulosus. Next base: position 15,840 of record WNYA01002649.1, on the reverse strand, counting down.
GGCAAAGTTTTCATGTTTCATATTTCATAGTTTATAATACGTTTGACAAAAGACACTTGTCCATCAAGTTCCACCAGGAATGAAGGGATTGGATGAGGAAGGTTTAGGGGACAATTCTATTAACATAACAATCAATGTTATTTAGGTGTAAAAAGGCATCTAGACCCTTCTTAAAAAAGCTCTCTGCTGTCCTGCTGTTGACCGGGAAGACGCATCGCCTGAGGCAGGCTATTCCACAGAGTGAACAGTTCTCATAGTAAAAAACCCTGTCGCCTCCGGTGATTAAACCCTTGTTTTTCGCCAAAGACGGAGACAGTGCCCCCTCGCTTTTGATGAGCCTAATCTGAAACAACTTACCACCATATTTTTTGTATGGACTCATTCATATATTTATATAAATAATCATGTCCCCGTAGTCGTCTCTTTCCAGACGAAATAAATCTATTGTTGTAATCTTTCCTCATAACTAAGACCCCTCCATAAACCTTACATTTTTGTGGCTCTACTAACTACGTTGACCCTCTCTCCAGCTCCAGGGCGAGTCCGTTTTTATGGACCGTGCCCGAACGGCACAGCATATCCAGGTGCGGCCGAACCCGTGCCTTGTACGGCAGGGTAATATACAGTCCCTATCACTAGAGTCCATACCACTTTTGATACACGAAAAACCTACTCCTTATAGGCAGCTGATGACATTGCATGCTGTTATTCAATTTATGATCTACTAGTACCCCAGTCCTTCTCAACAAGGGACGCTCCCAATTTACTCCCCAGGACATTTTTGCGCCTTGGATTTTGGCCCCAGTGCATAACTTACATTTATCCACATTAACCGCATTTGCCTTGCCAATGGATGACCAATACATGCAGTTTGTCCAAGTCACCCTGCAGGCCTATGAAACATCCTCCTCATAGACTGCATACACTACAACATTTTGGTGTCATCGCAAAGATAGACCCATTCTATTAATTCCTCCTCTATATCATTAATATATATTAAATAGTAGTGGGCCATCAAGCACAGAACCCTGAGGTACACCACTCTAACTGTGACCATTCCTATAGGAATCATTGACCACAACTCTCTGATCCGATCCTTCAGCCATTTCAATCCATGCAAATGATTTATGCCAAAAAACAATAGCCCTAATGTTAACCCATCAGTCGTCTATGAGGAACATTTCAAATGTCCTTTGCAAAGTCCAAGAACACAATATCTCACAGCTGCTTCTCCATCCAGGCAATCTGCTCACGCTCTCATAAAGTAGGGCTGATCTTTACAGAAGATGGTGAGTGCGAGTTACGTTACCATTACCATCTTTTGTCCTAATGTCACACAAGCTTCCTACAATACTGGTTTCAAAGCTGGACATGTGGAACCCCGAAACTGGCGTGTACGACTTGGAGGTTCTTCTTGCCATGCCCGCAGAGCGTCTTGTAGAGCGGCCGGTTTTCAGTGCAGTGTTGTGGCACATCACGATAAGTTCATTGATGCACCTGTCGAATGACAGCGCGTGACACGGCTGACCCTTATCAAACGATGAATAAAGCGCTGGATTTCTCATAGATTCCATTCTCTCACCAGGTGAGAGAATCCATCCTGATGAATTTTATCTCATCCTCCTCCTCATTCATCTTTACCATTCTCCTCCTCTTGTACAGAAAGCAGAGGAAACTGGCTATTTTTTGCAGGGCCCACTGGCTCTAGCTATAGTACTTCTATGCTTTATTTAATTTTTCTGGAGGATGCCACCGTACACCCGGTCCTCTGTTTTAAACAATTTTGGTTGAGTGCCAACATAACTGCACTCAATTACAATTCTGAGGCCTTGTCCTCTGGTAACTTTTTTGGCTGACGACGGGCACAATACCATTTTGAGGCCACCTACCGCTCCTCTGGTTTGAAAACTTTTTGGCAGCTGCCACATAACAGGACACTATCCAAATTATATTGTCTCCTAGGGCATCCATCCACGCCTCGTTAAAAACTTTTGGACTGCCCCACACAATATCCAAACGTTTGATTTGTTCCATATGAGCCTCCACCACGTTCTCCATTGACTACCTCCAAAGTCCCCATATACTGCCTCCCCATACTCGTCCCTACAACGACTGTGTAAGGCCGATTTGGGTTGTTTATGGCTTCCACATCAAATCTGGTTAACTTGTGTCGCCACCCCCTGTTTTATCCACAAAATAAACTCAACTTTTACCATTTACCGATATGTATTTCAGCGACTTCTTGCCAATCTGTTTACAAAATTCCCCTCCCGCCATATACCACCAACTTTATAAGAACAGACTACTACACTTGATCTTATACAAAAGGTTCCTAGAAGTGCTGTTGTAGCCCCCCCCTCCTGCTTTGAAATGATCATTTTTTCAAAGTAAACGCTTCTGCCCAGGCCGCATTTTGGTGGGGATAGCCGAGAGTTCAGGTGCTTGGCCAGGCGAAAGCTCGCCTGCGTGGACTGCCAGCACCATCCCAAATCCAACTAACTAGTTTTTTTTAACTGCAGACCTTTAACTGGCTACTCACCTTACTTACTGCCTCCATACATCGTCCCCTTAACAAACAGTTGTGTAAGCCAGAATTTTTGCGTGTTTCCCCAGATACATATATGAAACTCGGTCCATCTGTCGGCCGCCATTTGGAGACCTGAAGTTTCATCATAAACAGCGCAATATGGATGCCCCATACTTGTCGCTCTTAATCATGGAACCAGTCCGAAAAAATAAAAATGAACCGGCTGGCTATCCATTATTCCTAGATGAAATATTCAAACGACCCGCCTCTTTGAAATTATAATTTTTTCCACGTAAATGCTTCTGGCCTCCATGCCCTTTTGGGTGGGGAGGATCCGAGAGGCAGGGCTTGGCCAGGCTAAAGTTCGCCTGGCAAGCGACCCGGGAGGCCGCCAGCTCCAGCCCAAGATCAACTACATAGTTTTAACATGCAGGCACCTTTATCTACTCCTACTACTTACTGCCTACTGCTCCATACATCGTCCCCTTAGCAAACAAGCTTGTCAGAAATTTGACATGTGGTTCACCGATATATAATGAACTCGGCCCATCTGTCGCCGGCCATTGGAGATCTAAGTTTACTCAAGCGCGCATATGGATGCCCCATACTTTTGCTCTTAATCCATCAGCATGGCACCATTTCTGAAGAAAAAAATAAAAGAAATAGAAGAACCGCTTTGTCTATTCCATTATTCCTGAGATGAAATATCAAATACCCAGTCGGCTTTGAAACAAGTCCGTGGCCAGGTCGATGTGGAGCTTATTGGTGGTGGGCTGTATAACATTGCTACTCCTGAAAATTCCAGGGATTTTAATATGCTTTTGAGGAGAAGGCCAAAAGAACAATAAATGACCCTTCTGGTCTTTTTGAGTGTGTAAATTATATTTCTGCTCCTTCTTTTTGTTCAGATCCAGGTAGGGTATCTTAAGCCAGGGTGTTAGTTTACGTCGATTGTAGGGTACAAAATTTTTTAAAAGTTAGTCCCATCCCTCTTTTTGGTGGATGTGCAAGTGTCAAACAAGCATTATTTGCACACATAATGGTATTTAATTAATTGTCGTCTTTGTGTCTATAGGGACCCTGCACCTATGCCTATGTATATGCTTCACAGTCAAAGCTTTAGATCCTGTAGAGTAAAGAAATTTAGGACCAGAACTAATCAAAGTAAATGAGAATTTCTACAACATGCCACAAAAACATTTTCCTGTTCCTGTAGCTACATCATTAGAACCAACAGTCACCAACGCTGGGTGCAATCTATTGACAAGTGGCATCCCCACAATTTTCATGAATTCCTCTTTATTTTTTTGTAAAGGAGCTAGTGTTTTGGGGAACGAGATATATCTATGACATATCTTGAACATCTCATCTACCCCTACATGTAGATATTTACTGAAGCTTAGTTGGGAAAAGCCAAAACGTTCACCTATGCACAAGTAAATAGTGCGTGCATACATAAATTAAAAGTGTTGAGACACAAACCTAATCTCCTCCAGTGTCACAGAAAGAGAAAGAGACCAGGAGCTGACCACCATCACTGCCACATGTGAGTACAGCAAAGTACTGACAAAACACATCCAAAGCCCCCAAAACAATGCAAAATTAACACAAATCAGCTTTAAGAGGGGTCAAAAAATGCCAAGGAGGAAAATACAGATAAAACAAAAAAAAAATGTCAGTAGAAGATTTGAAACAGAAACACATGTTTAAGGATAGATTGCATCAAATATATAATAAAGTATTGAGTCTTATCGTTTCTTATACTAATGGATGCATGGATGCAGGCAAAGCAGGACAAGCACACAATAAGGTGAAGTTAACACGACAGTTCAAAACTCTGTTAGTTACACCCAAAAAAGGTAAAGTATTAGTTTTAAATCCCATTGACATCAATTTACATTTGCGGACATCTATTATGTTCCCTTTAGGCAGATGTTGCTTATCCATGCTTTTTGGCACAAAAGAAGGTGAATGCAGGAGTTTCAATAAGTTTAAAAAAACACATGGATAATACAAGAACAGCACACAAACTAATAAAAAATATATTTTTTTTATTTTGATTTTAATTTTATAGATGAGAAGCAAGGCAACAACAGAGCTCAGCAACATCATCACCCTTGTCAATGAGCAGGGCTATGAGCTGCCCCATGATTCAGGGAGTTATAAGTATTAGACAAGGATCATAGAACAGCTCTCAGCCCCTCTGCATGCAAAGTACAGGAAATTCCATTCTGTCAGGCAGATCCAGAAGCAGTTCAGTTGCAAAAAAGTAAGGCAAAATAAGTTCCTCAAAAATGTTAGAAGAATGAACCAAGGGGCCAAAGGTGAGATAATCAAAAAGTGTAAAATGGAGGTCAAGGTAGAAGCAAACAGAAATGGCCGACTTCAGTCCCCCAAACCTTCAACCAACTGTCGAGGAGGTAAATCAACTAAAGACTAAAATTTAGAAGCAAACGTATCTTCCAAAAATAAAAAATACAAAGCAAAATATGTTTCATTTATAAGATGAGGAGCAGGACCAAAAGCAAATGGTAACCCTGGTGCTGGACCCTGTCCCGGAGCCTCTAGCTGAAGCCAAGCCACCAGTGGAAGAAGAAACACATAAAAATATATACAACTATATTCAAGTAGTTGCCATTCAAGCATCAAAACATTCAGTAATATATATATATATATATATATATATATATATATATATATATATATATATTATAACTATTTTCAAGTAGTTGCCATTCAAGCAACAAAACACACAAAAAATAAAATACAACTATTTTCAAATAGCTGCTATTCAAGCATCAAAACACACAATTAAAATACAACTATTTTCAAGTAGTTGACATTCAAGTAACAAAACACAAACAAAATAAAAAAATATATACAGTCATGTTCAAGCACTTGCCATTCTAGTAGCAAAACACAAAAAAATTATAAAACTTTGTTAAAGTAGTTGCCATTTGAACAACAAAACACAAAAAAATAAATTATGTTATGTTTGTATAAAAATCAAAACTGAAAAATTTGTATAAAATCAAATATTGTAAGTCTTGCTAATAATGGGAAAAAATGTTAAACCAAAAAATAGAGACAAACATAAACAATATAGAACTCAAATCAGCAAAAAAAAAAAAAAGATTAGAACAAAACTGGCGCAAACACTTTAATAGATCTGGCCCTATGTGTTAGAACTAATCCAATTTTTAATTGTTCTCCAACTTTTAACAAAGTTGGAGACAAGGACTTGATTATAACTAAATTAAATAATTTAAATTTGATAATAATTGGTGCTTTAAAGATAAAAAAAATACTTTTTACAAAAGTATTAAAAAATGAAAATATTAAATAATAGGAAAACACATACCCAATTTAAAGGTTTTTCTAACATTTTGAATGGGGAACTTCACAAAATCCTCTTCAAAGACCATTTTCTGGTTACCAGAGCAATAATCCTCCAGCATTTGCCTGGTATCACAATCATGTATATGATAGAACTTAAGAGCACTGGAATCCATCTTCTATTATTTTGCAGGTAGACTGTCTTTCTCTATTCTGATGCTCAAGGTCTTTATATAGTATTACACATTAGTCATTTGTGTTAGTAAGAATCATCTGTCACATCATGAGGTGTTCTATTTGCATAGTGTGTCGTGTTTTATTGTTTAGTTATAATATTTATTAAGGACATTACGCTTTTTCATTAATAAGGGATTAATGGTGTCAGGGAAATACAATCCTCACAATTCAGTCACCATTTCATACAATTATTACTGCCTTCACAAATTGTTACGGTCTATCGAATGCCTACTTATGGGCCAGAAACATGCTAATCACAGGACGGTACAAGTTCATCTGAACACACACTTCTTATACCATAAAATAGGTTATCTCCTAGCACAGAGACATTCCCAAGATAAGATGGCTTAGCGGTAATTTAGCTCTTCAAAGTCTCTACCATTCTGTGAATTGTGGGTGTCCACTAGACTCTGGAACTAGATCCACAACTTCATCTCCATCAATGCCTGGATTAGCATCTCTTTAGTTTTGCTCTGAGTTTGTCCTTGTAGCAAGAATTTGAAATAAACATTACTAATAGAGATGAGCGAGCAATAAAATGCTCGAGTGCTCGTTACTCGAGTCAAACTTTTCCCGATGCTCGAGTGCTCGTTTCGAATAACGAACCCCATTGAAGTCTATGGGAGACTCAAGCATTTTTCAAGGGGACCAAGGCTCTGCAATAAAATGTGTCATTTTATTGAGAAATAAGGAAGTCAGTACTGTTGCGCTGTTTTTTTTCTTCAATGGAATATTCATGGAACTTCATAATAGAGAATGACCCATGTTAAAAATCTGCAATGTGTTCTTCACACATATTGTTCTTCACATACTATTGTGAAGAACACCTTTCTGTACTCATGTCTTCTGATAAGTTAGCAGATGTTTGGAAACATCTGCAATGTGTTCTTCACACATAATGTTCTTCACATACTATTGTGAAGAACACCATTCTGCACTAATGTCTTCTGATAAGTTAGCAGATGTACGGAAACATCTGCAATGTGTTCTTCACTATGTTCATTGTGTTTACTGTGTTCTTCACTGTGTTTTTCACTTAAATGATCCTTACTAAGGATAATCCTTAATAAGGATCATTTAATTGAAGAACACAGTGAACAAAGTGAAGAACACATTGTAGATGTTTCCGTACATCTGCTAACTTATCCGAAGACATGAGTGCAGAACGGTGTTCTTCACAATAGTATGTGAAGAACAATATGTGTAAAGATTCTTCACACATATTGTTTTTCACATACTATTGTGAAAAACACCGTTCTGCACGAATGTCTTCTGATAAGTTAGAAGATATACGGAAACATATGCAATGTGTTCTTCACTGTGTTTACTGTGTTCTTCACTTTAATGATCCTTAATGATCCTGTGTTCACTGTGTTCTTTGTGTTCTTCACTGTACTTCGCTGTGTGAAAGCTCGTTATCGAACAGGCAAAATACTCGTCCGAGCAACAAGCCGTTTCGAGAACGCTAATGCTCGAACGAGCATCAAGCTCCGACGAGTATACTCGCTCATCTCTAACAATTTTGTCCATTCTAACAATTACTAACAATTTTGTCCATTCACTTACTTTTTTGGAATTTAAAGAACCTGAAGACAAATTTAGGGTTTTTAAACTAAGACTCATATGTTTCATATAATGGTGTGGAAAGGTATCACCACTGCCCTTAAGGAAATCACAAGGTTCAAGGTTATTAGTTTACTTTTCATACAATGTTAATCCAATGCATATAGCCAGAAGTGTTCAAATACCACATGATGATCACATTTGCCCCAGAACTATATCACTCCAAAGAATAGTTCCCAAAACAAAGTAATGATGATAACTAACTAACCATTTAGTTAACAATTTTTTTTCTTAAATCATAACAAAGCCTTTTGTATTAGTTTATCATTAGAAAGACACATTTAATTTTCATTCCAGATGTGCTCAAAGTTGCAAATGTCATTTATCATTTAAAATTTTCTAAACTTTTTAGAAACCGTTTCTCCATTAACATATCTGCAATCCGCAGAACTCAGCAATATGCAAGGATAATAGAACCAGATTCCTCCCCCCCCCCCCCCCCCCCGCCATCCTTACCCGGGTCACTACACCCCTCACCTAGATCAGGCTCAGTGACACTGCTCACCCCCCCACCAAGCTCAACCCTGGAGTGGCCACTCCATAAAGGGATGAGAATGTCAACAAATTGGTATAAAAAACTACAGAAATGTAGATATTTAAAGCCACAGCAGTACTCAAATCTACTTTACGCCACATTGGTGGCAGTTTCTTGTTACAGTGTGCTTGGTGACATAACCAAGCATGCGAGTTTACCCGGTTTCTTGTTTAACTTCCCCCCTTCGACAGATATCTTGAGGTTGGCTAAAACACAGGAAAATACGATTAGTATTGACCGCAGAGCGAGACGGCTGCATCTGAGTGAGCTCCCGCTGTGAGGAGACGCGACCCGCCATATAGCAATCATAATATCGCTTCTAAAGATGGGGAAAGCAAAGGAAAGAATTGCGGAGAGGATTGAGACGCCGAGGACTAAGAAACATCAAGGAGACTTGGATAAGTTTCTTAAAAAGAAGCTCGCTACTCCACCGGCCACAGGCCGCAAGATGGCGCCGGCTGAACCGCATGACTCTGATGGGCCAGACGAATCAGACCTGGAAAGCCTGGCAGACAATAGCGATGCAACAGCAACCTCTGAGGTACCTCTATCACGTTCATTCCTGAAAAAAACGCTTTTTCAAGCCCTAACGCCTGTAGCCAAAGAGCTAGCAGACCTGAGAGCAGAAATCAGGCAAATAGGAAGGAGAGTGGAGACATTAGAAGAAGCGCAGGAAGCCATCATTGAACATAGTACAGCTATGGCAGAAGGTCACAAAGCTCAATTAAGAGCAATCAATTCGGCATTTTCTTTATTAGAAGATCAAGAAAATCGTAGCAGGAGAAAGAATGTTAGAATAAAAGGAGTCCCGGAAACTATACTGTATGATGACCTGCAGAGTTATGCAGTAGATATGTTTGCAGATCTCCTGACACCAGGAAGAGCCAATCAGATATGCATAGAGCGTATACATAGAGCACTAAGACCTGCGCCTAAACAAGATGATCCACCGCGAGACGTCATATGTGGGCTGTTAAGCTACGTCGATACAGCCGCCATTTTAAGAGCAGCAAGGGAGAAAGGAGAGTATACCTTCAGAGAAGATAAGATCAATTTCTTCCAAGACCTGTCCTCTTCTACACTCAACAAGCGTAGACATCTAAAGCCGCTCACGGATTACTTAAAGAGCAATAAAATATTGTTCCGCTGGCTATACCCATTTGGACTTACCTTTCAATTCAGAGGGAAAAGAGGTACAGTGAGAGCACCTGAAGATCTACCGCAAGTCTGGGACATTTTAGACATTAACCCGATGGAGATCCAGTCCTGGCAGACTGTCCCGGAACATCTACTGGAATTACCGCCCTTGCCGCAGCGTCAGCCATGGAAAGTAGCAGGGTCCACTAAGTCGCCGAGACCGAAAAAATGACTGTTACAGTCAACAGCAGTATATCCGCTAAGCCAGTTGTGGATCACGAGATGAAGAACAGAGCGTCTGAGAGACACTAAGTATACTCTTATTGATGTATAACTATGCTTAAGTAATTGCACCACGAATGTGACACATACGAGGTAGCTGAAACATGTTAATAGCGTTTAAAGTTTCAAATTGATGTTAGTTATAGATGGAAAATCGTTCCTCCATTACCATAACTGCAACCTGCAGAACTCAGCAATGTGCAAGAACAATAGAACTAGATTCCTCTCCCCCCTCTCCCCCTTTTCCCACCATCCTACCCGGGTCACTACACCCCTCACCTAGATCAGGCTCAGTGACTCCGTTCACCCCCCCACCAAGCTCAACCCTGGAGTGGCCACTCCATAAAGGGATGAGAAGGTCAACAAATTGGTATAAAAAGCTACAGAAATGTAGACATTTAAAGTCGCAGCAGTACTCAAATCTACTTTACGCCACAATTGTGGTAGTTTATTGTTACAGGGTGCTTGGTAATATAACCAGGCATGCGAGTTTACCCGGTTTCTTGTTTAACTTCCCCCCTTTGACAGACATCTTTAAGTTGGATAAAACACGGGAAAATAAGTTTGGTATCCATAGATTTACAACGATAGTGAACAATGACAGTATATAAGATTTCGACTTTTAATGTAAAAGGTCTAAATGTTCCACAAAAAAGAACGCAAGTTTTTACGCTAATTAAAAAAATGAACACAGATATATGCTTCATACAAGAGTCGCATTTTAAATCAGAGAGAATTCCAGCTCTACCCACCAACTATTTTAACCAGTGGTTTCATAGTTGTTATACACAAGCCAAAAGAGGTGTCACAATTGCGATTAGTAAGAAAGTCCCCTTCCAGCATTTAGCATCTTATCAGGACCCAGAGGGTCGATTCCTATTCGTCCTGGGGAAAATAGGTGCGTCTAAGGTCACTCTTGCCAATTTTTATGCGCCTAACAAACAGCAAACAAATTGGATTAGAGAGACGTTGGAAACGTTGAGCACTTTCGCTGAAGGGACATGGATAGTTGGTGGAGACCTAAATATCACACTAAATCCAACAATTGACTCATCCACCTCTAAGTCAGTTCATTCGCAAAGATCATTAGCTAGTGTCATAAAAACGCTTAGGAATTACTCTCTGACAGACTCTTGGAGAATGTTGAATCCTTTAGTAAAAGACTACTCTTTTTATTCACCAGTCCACCACTCCTTTCAACGCTTAGACTATATATTTGTATCCAATAGCTCTGTAGATACAGTCACAAAGGCAGAGATAGGGTCAATCACTGTATCTGACCACGCGCCAGTGTCGGTGTCCCTTTGCTTCCAAAGTGTGCCTTCGGCATCAAACACATGGAGGTTAAACGAATCACTAATTGACTCTGAAGAGAAAATAAAAATCATAAAGGATAAGTTATCGGCATTCTTTTCCAGAAATCAGCCACAAGATACATCCATACCCCTTAACTGGCAAGCCCATAAAATTTTTATTAGCGGGGAATTTATGGCCTTAGGAGCTTACCTCAAAAAGAAGCGCATGAAGGCCTTAGATGAAATACTCACAAAAATCTACAAATTAGAGTCAGTGTTTAAAAAATCCAAGCTGGTAGCTACTTCACAGGAGTTAGAAGCAGAAAGGAACAAATTAAAAGATCTTCTTAATGCTAAAGCTGCAAAGAATTATCTGTATGCTAAATTTAGGCATTATTCACATGGGAACAAAGGGAATAAGTTAATGACCCTCTTAATTAAGAAACACAAAGACTCCTCAGTTATTTCTAGCATAGCAAAATCCCCTGACCACAAGACAGACAAAACTCACGAAATAGCAGAAGAATTTAGGTTATACTATGAACAACTATATAACTTAACTCCACAACACCCTACAGGTGAACCGCAAACCTTAAAAGCCATAAATGCGTTCTTAAATAAGCTTACCTTGCCATCCCTGTCACGAGTGGAAAAAGAAGAAATAACGCAGCCAATTTCACAGAAAGAGGTAGAAGAAGTCCTCATGTCCCTACCACTACACAAAGCCCCTGGTCCTGATGGCCTTCCGACAGCATACTATCGCAAATTCGCCACCACCCTTCTGCCGCACATAACATTATGGTGTGAAGCCTTACGTTTAGGTAGTCCTTTACCTCCACAAGCGCTAGAGGCCACAATAACGGTTATCCCTAAAGAAGGGAAGAACCCAGAGTTATGCAGTAGCTACCGCCCAATTTCATTGATAAACGTGGACGCAAAAATATGGGCCAAAATACTTTCACTAAGGTTGAATAGAGTATTACCACAACTACTTAACCAAGAACAAGCAGGCTTTGTGTCTTCAAGGGAAGGAAACCAAAATTCAACAAGAGTGGTTCATGCCATATTTCATGCCAAAAAACACAAAATTCCTTTAGTCCTTCTCGGTACAGATGCCGAGAAGGCGTTTGATAGAATAAATTGGGATTTCATGACTTCCACTCTAAGTAAATTTGGCTTCCCCCCTGAATTTGTAAAATCAATAATGACCTTATATTCTAGGCCTAATGCTAGAGTAAGAGTTAATAACTACCTCTCCAACCCCTTCCTAATTAGAAACGGCACAAGACAAGGATGTCCCCTATCCCCATCTCTATTTGTTCTCATCATGGAAACATTATTGCAATCTTTTAGAGAACATCCACATATAAAAGGTCTCCAAGTGGGTAACACAACTCATCTGAATGCCGCATTTGCGGACGATCTTTTGCTTCTTATCACTAACCCAAAGGAGGCCTTCCCTAACATAATGACACTTATAGAGGAATTTGGCTCCTTGTCTAATTTTAAAATTAATTTCACAAAGTCAGAAGCTTTGAATATATCAGCTGACAGTGCATTAGTAGAGGAACTACAGAAAAACTTCCCATTCACCTGGCAATCTAACCAAATAAAATACCTAGGTATATTCATAACCAGGGATCCGCTTAAACTGTACGACGCCAACTATAAGTCATTATTAAAAAGTATTGACAGCTTCTTAAACTCACTAAAAATCCCTTTTGTGTCTTGGATAGGAAGAAAAAACATACTAAAAGCATATATAATGCCCAAATTACTTTATTTAATGCAAATGCTACCCTTGCATGTTCCAAAAAGCTTCTTTCAACAAGTGCAAAATACATTTCGTAGATTTCTGTGGCAAAACAGAAGAGCCAGAATAAAATATGCTCGCCTTACCCAGCATAGAAACAAAGGGGGAATGGGCCTCCCAGATCCATTAATGTATTATAGAGCAATCCACCTGAAAAGATGGATTCCTCTTAACTCCCCTATGGGGAAGCAGATGGGTGTAGATATTGAATCGGCAAACATAACAGACGAACAACTAGCTTGGACTTGGGGGCTGATAAAGGGCAAGTGTAATAAACCTGATAATTTACTAACTAAAGGCACCCTGGAAGTAGTCCAACGCTACAGTACACTCTTCCCTACCCCATCCCCAGTTATGCCAGCTCGGTTGCTTCCGTACTTTGTAAAGCCCACAAACAGACAAAAATTAGAACTATGGTCCAGACTAGAATCCATACCAGCCTCAGAAATACTTAATAAACTAGCCCAACCAGACACCTTGTCTAATTACTTAGAAGTTCTATTCCCTAGTATGCATTTTCTGCACAAAATTGAAATACAAAGCTTTACAAAACAAATAGTTGCTAGTAACCCAAGAACCAGACCTAACACATGGTTAGAGGATTTAATGTGTAAGAGACAGAAACCTAAAGGCCTGATTTCAAAAATTTACAATAAATTAATGGAGGACACCCTAGGAGTACAAAAACCTGATTACATAGGTAATTGGGAGAGAGAATTAGGAGTCACCTTCAACGATATTGAGATCTCCAAAATTCATAGAAACTCACATGGTTTCTCTGGATGCGTAAGAGTTCAAGAAAACTCTTATAAATTGTTAACCAGGTGGTACAGAACACCTAAGATCCTTAACCAGATGGGATTAACCACGCACGACAGATGTTGGAGATGTAATGCAGCAAGTGGCACGCACTCACATATATTCTGGACATGTCCTGGCATTCAAAAATTCTGGAAGGATATTTCCAGAGTAATAAATCAGATTACTTCCCAGTCAATTCAACTCACCCCAGCAAGTGTGCTTTTATGGCTTCCTAACAAAACCTGGACTCCCTCGAGGAAAAATCTAACTACATCCTTAGTACAAGCAGCTAAATTGCTCATCCCACTACATTGGCTGAGTAAGACCCCTCCTTCGATCCCAGAATGGATTAATAAAGTGGATCAAATGTGTAGATTGGAAGAGCTCACCAGCTGGTCTGATAGAAAACACGATACGTTCATAAAGATTTGGTCCCCATGGTTCCTGTCTAGGAGCCAAGTTACCCAAAGCTATTAGAGCCTGCTCAAGTATTCCAAATGTCTTTGCCGGTGATCTCCTAACTCTATATAGAATTATAATATATAAATATAATAGAATTTGTTCATACTGTGTTCATAGATGACAATGGCTTATACTGTCTAACATACAAGTATATTATATGATTCCTAGACGAGAGAACAAAATGTGCAATAGTCAACCAGATGTCTGTAACCTCTTCCCTTTACTCACCTACTGCCCCAAACCTCCCCCCCCCCCTAAAAAAATGAACACAGATATATGCTTCATACAAGAGTCGCATTTTAAATCAGAGAAAATTCCAGCTCTACCCACCAACTATTTTAACCAGTGGTTTCATAGTTGTTATACACAAGCCAGCAGAGGTGTTACAATTGCGATTAGTAAGAAAGTCCCTTTCCAGCACTTAGCGTCTTATCAGGACCCAGAGGGTCGATTCCTATTCTTACTGGGGAAAATAGGAACGTCTAAGGTCACTCTTGCCAATTTTTATGCGCCTAACAAACAGCAAACGAATTGGATTAGAGAGACGTTGGAAACGTTGAGCACTAGAGATGAGCGAGCACTAAAATGCTCGGGTACTCGTTATTCGAGACGAACTTTTCCCGATGCTCGAGTGCTCGTTTCGAGTAACGAGCCCCATTGAAGTCAATGGGAGACTCGAGCATTTTTCAAGGGGACCAAGGCTCTGCACAGGGAAGCTTGGCCAAACACCTGGGAACCTCAGAAAAGGATGGAAACACCACTCCGCCTGCTGTCGCTTAGCGACGGCACTGCTGCTGTGCCTAGAGCTACCGACTGATGGCGCCGTGCCCACGGATGGTAGTTCGGAGGAGGAGGTGGAGGAGGGGTGGGAGGAGGAGGAGGCATAGTAGGCCTGAAACACCTGGACCGAGGTAGGCCCCGCAATCCTCGGCGTCGGCAGTATATGACCAGCCGCAGGGTCACACTCGGTCCCAGCCTCCACCGCTGCCATTTTCTCGAGCGGGCGAAATACTCGTCCGAGCAACGAGCAGTTACGAGTACGCTAATGCTCGATCGAGCATCAAGCTCAGACGAGTATGTTCGCTCATCTCTATTGAGCACCTTTGCTGAAGGAACATGGATAGGTGGTGGAGACTTAAATATCACACTAAATCCAACAATTGATTCATCCACCTCTAAGTCAGTCCACTCGCAAAGATCATTAGCAAGTGTCATAAAAACGCTCAGGAATTACTCCCTGACAGACTCTTGGAGAATGTTGAATCCTTTAGTAAAAGATTACTCTTTTTATTCACCAGTCCACCACTCCTTTCAACGCTCAGATTATATATTTGTATCCAATAGCTCTGTGGATACGGTCACAAAGGCAGAGATAGGGTCAATCACTGTATCTGACCACGCGCCAGTGTCTGTGTCCCTTTGCTTCCAAAGTGTGCCTTCTGCATCAAACACGTGGAGGTTAAACGAATCACTAATAGACTCTGAAGAGAAAATAGAAATCATAAAGGATAAGTTATCTGCATTCTTTTCTAGAAATCAACCACAAGATACATCTATACCCCTTAACTGGCAAGCCCATAAAATTTTTATAAGCGGGGAATTTATGGCCTTAGGAGCTTACTAGAGATGAGCGAACATACTCGTCCGAGCTTGATGCTCGATCGAGCATTAGCGTACTCGTAACTGCTCGTTGCTCGGACGAGTATTTCGCCCGCTCGAGAAAATGGCAGCTCCCGCCGTTTTGCTTATTGGCTCTGTTTCTGGCCGCCAAAAAGCAAAACGGCGGGAGCTG